>CAUYRH010015802.1:0-54949 GCA_963574655.1 Perodicticus potto | reverse complement strand
AAAAAAAAAAAAGTCATACATCATGATCAAGTAGGTTTCATCCCAGGGATGCAATGCTGGTTTAACATATGCAAGTCCATAAATTTTATTCACCATATCAACAGAAGCCAAAATAAAGACCATATGATTCTCTCAAAAAATGCAGAAAAAGCATTTGATAAAATCCAGCATCCTTTTCTACTTAGAACACTGAAGAGTATAGGCATAGGGGGCACATTTTTTTACTTTTTTTTTTTGAGAAAAAATAGTCAACGTACTCAGTACTATTATGAAACCAATTTACAATCACTCACACTTTCATATGAGGAATAGATAGAAGGAGGGGGCACATTTCTGAAACTGATTGAAGCTATCTATGACAAACCCACAGCTAATATCTTACTGAATGGAGTTAAACTGAAAGCTTTTCCACTTAGAACTGGAACCAGACAAGGTTGTGCTCTGCCGCCATTACTATTCAACATAGTGCTGGAAGTTCTAGCCAATACAATTAGGCAAGACAAAGAAATAAAGGGCATCCAAATGGGAGCAGAGGAGGTCAAACTCTCCCTCTTTGCTGATGATATGATCTTATACTTAGAGAACCCCAAAGACTCAACCACAAAGTCAACCTCCTAAAAGTCATCAAAAAATACTGTAATGTCTCAGGATATAAAATCAATGTCCACCAGTCAATAGCCTTTTTGTACACCAATAACAGCCAAGATAAGAGGCTACTTAAGGACACAACTCCCTTCATCACCGTTTCAAAGAAAATGTAATACCTAGGAATATACCTAACAAAAGAGGTAAAGGACCTCTATAAAGAAAATTATGAAACCCTAAGAAAGGAAATATCGAGAACATTAACAAATGGAAGAACATACCATACTCATGGTTCTTTGAAAAGGTCAATAAGGGGTGAGAGTAGAGGGGCATGCCAGGAGTTCAATCTTGCAGGGAGAGACTATATACAGTTTTATACAGTTTTATGCCTGGCAGGAGAGTGCCATGGCACCCTAGTAGGGAAAGGAGGTCCGGTTTTTAGAGGGTCTCTCCTGTGGGGTAGAGTGGGAGGACATCTGAACTGTGCTCACTTGTTTGTATGGAGGTATGGAGTATACTGCAAGCCATTCTCATGGGGTAGGGGACTCCTGTCTGCTTGGTGATGTGTTCTGTACCTTGTGTTTGTGTCCTTGGGGTTGCAGGTCACCCCAGCAGGGTTGATGTGCATTCTTTGACCTTCTCAGATCCAAACCATTGGCTTTCTTGCTAAATTTCTATCCTTTAACTCTCCTTCTGGATGGGACCTTCTGCAAAAAGCTGTCTACAGACCACCAGCTTGGCTCCTTCCCCTTGTTAGGATCTCGTTGAATATTTTTTCATCAATATTCATCAATCTATACTTGATGGTCTATAATTTTCTTTCTTCTTGGGCCTTTTCCTCATTTGAGGATCAAGGTGTGTTTGCTTCATGGAATGTGTTGGGTAGTACTCCTTCTTTTTCAATATTTTGGAAAAGGTTGAGTAATGTAGGTACTAGTTCCTCTTTAAAGGTTTGGTAGAATTCTGACGTGAAGCCATCTGGACCGGGCTTCTGTTTTGGGGGAGATTTTGTAAAGTTGATGCTATTTCACAACTTGACATAGGCCTGTTCAACATTTTCACTTCATTCTGGCTGAGTCTTAGAAGGTGGCATGCTTCCAACTATTGGTCAAATTCCTTCAGATTTTCATATTTCTGAGAATAAAGTTTCTTGTAATATTCATTAAGGATTTTTTGAATTTCTGAGGAATCTGTTGTTATTTAATCTTTGCCATTTCTGATTGATGAAAGTAGAGATCTTACTCTTTTTTTCCTGGTTAGGTTAGCCAAAGGTTTATCTATTTTATTGACCTTTTCAAAAAACCAACTTTTTGATTTATTGATCTGTTGTATAATTCTTTTGTTTTCAATTTCATTTCATTCTGCTCTAATTTTGGTTATTTTTTTTTTCTGCTGGGTTTGGGATTGAAATGTTCTTCCTTTTCCAGTTGCTGGAGATGTCACTTTAAAGTGTTAACTTCCTCTCTTTCTGTTCCCTTGAGGAAAGCTTGCAGTGCTATAAATTTCCCTCTTAGGACTGCCTTTGCAGTATCCCAGAGGTTCTGATAATTCGTGTCTTCATTGTCATTTTGTTCCAAAATTTAGTATTTTCCTTCTTAATCTCATCTATGACCCAGCTATCATTCAGCATAATGTTATTTAGCTTCCATGTTTTTGTATGAGTATGCAGATTCCTGTTTTTTCTGAGTTCCACTTTTATTCCATGATGGTCCTAGAAGATGCAAAGAATAATTTCTGTTCTTTTAAGTTTGCTAAGGTTAGACTTGTGACGTAAGATGTGATTGATTTCGGAGTATGTTCCGTGGGTTGATGAGAAGAATGTGTATTCAGTTTTGTTAGGATGAAATGTTCTGTAGATATCTGTTTAACATTTGGGTTAAGTTTAAATCTAAAATATCTTTGCTTAGCTTCTTATTGGAGGATCTATCCAACACTGCTAAAGGAGTGTTAAAATCTGTGACTACTGTGGAGCTGGAGGAAATCAAGTTGCTCATGTCTGTTAGAGTTTCTCATTGAGCTGCATTCTGGTTGGGTGCCCAAAATATTAATAATTGAAATCTCATCACATTGAGTATTACCCTTAACAAATATGAAGTGACCATCCTTATCCTTCCTTACTTTTGTTGGTTTAAAGCCTATTGTATCTGTGAATAAAATTGCAACACCTGCTTTTCTCTACTTTGCATTTGACTGGAATATAGATGACCATCCCTTCACATTGAGTCTATATTTATCTTTTAAGGTAAGATGAGATTCTTGTATGCAGCAGATATCTGGCCTGAGTTTTCATATCCAGTCAACCAACCTGTGCCTCTTTAGAGGACAATTTAAGCCATTCACATTAACTGATAATATTGATAAGCCTGGTAGAATTTGGGGTATTGAGTTTTTCAAAAGTCCAGGGGACATTTTTAAACATTTCGCCACTGTGGAAGTTGGAATTTGATCAAAAGTTTCTGAGTGAGTTGACTTTTGTGGTGGAGGATTGGGCTGGTCATTATGAAGAATAGGTCTGAGAATATCCTGGAGAGCTGGTTTACTTATGGCAAATTTCTTTCACATGTGAATGTCATTAAAGTATTTAATTTCTTCATCATAAATGAAACTCAGTTTCACTGGATACTGGATCCTGGGTTGAAAGTTATTTTCTTTTAGGAGATTAAAAGTCACGATGACCACCCTCTTCTAGCTTGAAAGTTTTCACCAGAGAGATCTGCAGTCATTGTAATATTCTTCCCCTTGTAGGTTATGTTTTCCTTACATCTGACTGTTTTCAGAATTTTCTTCTTCATATTACCTTTAGTGAAGTTAATTATGATGTGCCTGGGGGACATCTTATTCTGATCGAGTTGTGCTGGGATTCTGAAACTGTCTGCTATCTGAATTTCAGAATCTCTGGGCATGTCTGGAAAGTTCTCTTTCTAATCTCCTGAAGAAGAGCCTCTGTGCTTTGCGAAGCAACTTTATTGCCTTCAGGGATCCCTATAAGGCAAATATTAGTTTTCTTCGAATTATCCCAGAGCTCTTTGAGACAATAATCCATTTTTGCTCTCCATTTCTCTTCCTCTTTGATAGGGAACGTTTGAAAGCTTTGTCTTGAATGTCAGAAATCCTTTCTTCTACTTGCTCCATTCTTTTTCTGACGGATTCTACTGTATTTCTCAGGTCTTTGAGGGCTGCAAATTCTTGTCTCAATGTGTCAAAATCTTTGGTGATTTTGTCATTGAATTCGTTGAATTCTTTGGACAACTTTTGAAATGCTCCTTGAATTTCTAATTCCAACTTTACCTCTTTTCTATGACTCTTATTTGCAATCCAACTTCTGAATTTGATTTCTGACAACTCAGCCATCTGTTTATTAATGGGATCTTCAGTTTTGTCTACCAAATTGTTCCTTGGAGGAGCTGATCTACTCTGGTTATTCATGTTACCAGAGTTTTTTCACTGATTCTGCCCCAAGATTATTTTATACCATTTGGCTTTTCCCCTAGAGCTTTGCCAAGGATCCATATAGTGCTACGGCCTGAGAAACTGGGGACCTGCTTGGTGTGGTGGGGCTAAATGGCTCTGTCTTGTTTTCAGCTGGTCTCTGTCCTACTGTAGTTAATCAGTTACTCTGGGTTGAAGTCTCAGCTCTGGAGATACACCAGCAATTAAGTCACCCCACCCCCTCACAGGTGACAATTCTAAAGGAAAAATCAAACCTTCCCACAACCACACACCCAGGGTACCATTTTGGATAGTCCTCGGGTAATTGGTCTGGTTCAAGAGGTCCAAATCAATTGTCCTAGTTAGCACTGGTCTCAGGTGGGAAAGTTCAAAAGGTCTCTGGCAACTAGATAGCAGGGGTCTGCTGGCAGCTCATATATGACTCACTCCAGTACTCTGTGAGGTCAGAAGGACCCACCCAGCAAATAAATTAGTCTGGGAAGGTTGATGCCTCCTTTCCCACCTTGCATCTCTGTCACACCCAGTCACTGGTAACCCCCGCAGGGCTGTGACCCATTTCCCTCCAATGAGCAGGTGCTTCAGGGGTTTGCACCTGCATGAGTCACAGGGAGATCTATGTCTCCCCAGCCAGGCTGCCGCTCCATAATAAATAAAATCTTGATATTGACTAGAATCTAGTCAAGAATTATAAAATATGAACCAGGCATGGTGGCTCGCATCTGTAATCCTAGCACTCTGGGAAGTCGAGATGGGTGAATTGCCTTAGGTCAGGAGTTCAAACCAGGCTGAGCAAGGGAGAAATCCACTCTGTAATAAAAACAAAACAAACAAAAATCCAAAAAACTACCTGGGTGTCATAGCAGGTACTTATAGCCCTAGCTACTCAGGAGGCTGAGGCAAGAGATCACTTTAGTCCAAGAGTTTGAGGATGCTGTGAGCTATGACACCATGGCACTCTACCCAGGGCAACAGAATAAGACTTTGTCTGCTAAAGAAAGGAACAACAACAAATAATTATAAAATGTGAAAAGTAATAAAATGAGAATTAAAACCAAGATACAAGATAGTCTGGTGAAATAGATCAAGAAATGACATTCATGTTGTAGTTAGCAAAGACTTTGAAATGCTAATTGTGCACTTATTTAAGGATTTAAGGAAAAACTTAAAATGAGAGTCATGAAAAATAAATTTTTCACTCTAGGATAGTGGTTCTTAATCTTCCCACAGGTTGAGAACCACTGCTCTAGGAATTCCCACATCTTGAATGAAATATCCACTGAATGGGATTGTCAACACATTACCTATTGCAGATAAATAGATAAGCAAGCTTTAAGAAGGTATCATAACTGAAGCACTGATGAGCACATTTGCCCCCACCTGTATTCCTGACTACTCAGGAGGCTGGGGTGAATGATTGCTTGAGTTCAAGAGTTCAAGGCTATATGATCATGATTGAATAGCTGCTGCACACCAGCCTGGGCAATGCAGTAAGACTGTGAATTTTAAAAAGCCTAATTAATTAAATCATGTTAAATATTTACACAATGAAGCAGAGAGTAAGAAAACTGTAAAACATGATCTGGGTGATTCTTCTTTATATAAAAGTAAAAAAGAAAAAAAAATGCAGAGCACCACCACATCAGTGTCTTTGTATTATGTGGTCCAAGAAATGTATAATTGAAGTTCCAGAAGAGCTTAGCACCAAAAAAAAATATTGGAAAAAATAATGGCCAAAGTTTTCACACATTTGATGAAAAATAGAAACTCACAAATACAAGAAGCTCAAGTTACTCCAAGCAGGAAAGAAAACCGCACCAACATATATCATTTCAGAAACCAGTGATAAAGAGAAAAATTATGAAAACAAAAAATAAAAGGCAAACAAAACACAAAAGATAAAAATGAGGTGACAAGAATTCTTATCAGAATCAATGCAACCTAGAAGACAATGGAATGAGATTGGCACTGGAAGAAGAAAACCATAATCCTAAAATTCTATATCCAGTAAAAATATCTAAAATGATGATATTTTGAGACCAAAACAACAACAGCAACTGAGAGAATTTATTAATTCATTGCTAAGAGATCTACGTTGCATGAATTGTTAAAAGAAGAAGACTACTAGATGGAAACGTAAGCTGCACAATAGAATGAAGAGACCCAAATAATGGCGAGTATATTTATGTTTACCCATAAAAGACTATACTTCTCTCATCTTTTAAATTTTTAAAAGATGGTTGTTTAAATAAAAAACAGTAAAAAATAAGAACTAATATTATGTTTATAGCATATATAGAAGTAAAATATATGACAAAAGTACACAGAATGGGAAGGAGAAATGAGAGGATAGGTTGAGTATTCCTAATCCAAAAATCAAAAATGTGAAATGCTCCAAAATCAGAACCTTTTTGAGTGCCAACACAAAAATGATTATCAGAGCATTTTGAATTTCAGATTTTCAGGTTAGAGATGCTCAACCAGTTTAACATACATTTTTTAAAAATGCAAAATAAAAAAACCCCTCAAAATCAAAAACACTTCTGATCTCAAGCATTGTAGAATAGGGCTACTAGATCTGTATTTTGTCTTAAAGTTTTTACAGTATTTGGGAAGTGGTATGTTATTATTCAAAGATAGGCTGTGACATATTTAAACTCTAGAGCAGTCACCAAAGATGTGAAAAAATAAAGACATATAGCTGATAAGTCAATAGAAGAGATAAAGAAGAATACTGAAATAATGAAAAAATTAATTCCAAAGTAGGCAGGAATAGAAGATGAAAGCACAGATGGGACAAATATAATAGAAAACAGATATCAAGGGGTGGTGCCTGTGGCTCAGTGAGTAGGGCACTGGCCCCACATACCAAGGGTTGTGGGTTCGAACCTGGCCCAGCCAAACTGCAACAAAAAAGTAGCTGGGTGTTGTGGCAGGCACCTGTAGTCCCAGATACTTGGGAAGCTGATGTGAGAGAATCGCCTAAGCCCAGGATTTGGTGGTTGCTATGAGCTGTGACTCCACGGCACTCTACTGAAGGCAATAAAGTGAGACTCTGAATCTGACAAAAAAAAAAAAAAAAAAAGAAAACAGATATCAAGGTGGTAGACATATATATATACAGGTATATCATAATTATAAGTATATGATAATTATATTAAATGTAAATTGTCTACACACTCAGTTGAAACAGCTTATTTTGTTGCACTGATAAAATGTCAGTAAACAACTCTATACTGCACAGTTGGCAAACTTTATTAAAGGGACAGATTGTAAATATTTTAGGCTTAAGGACAGTTTCTGTCACAACTGCTGAACTCTCTGTTGGAGCTCAGAAACAGCCTAAGACAAAATATAAACAAGTTATTTGCAAAATAAGCAGCTGGCCCATTTTTTGGTTTTGTTTTAGTAGTTTGCCAATTTGTGTTATATTGGATAGAAGGAATGAATTTTAAATACAAAGACGTGGGTAGGTTGAAAGTTAAAGGACGCAGCAAATATACCTTGCAAACATTTACTCATCACAAAGTCAAAATGCCTAAAATAGGGGCTGGTGGAATGGTGGATGAGGAGGAAGATTCTGCTTTTGAGGAAGAAAATGAAAAAATTGGAAGGGGTGCAGAAAGTGGACAAAGTAAGAGAAAGAGACTGTTTTCTAAAGAATTGAGTTGTGTGATGTATGGCTTTGGAGATGATCAGATTCCTGATACTGAGTCCCTAGATATTCTTGAAGACCTTGTCATAGAGTTAATTACTGAAAATAACTCACCAGGCAATGTCAATTGGAAGATGAGGACATGTACAAGTTGAAGATATCATCTTATTGTTTCAAAAGACCCCAGGAAGTGTGCTAGGGTTAAAGACTTGCTTACTATGAATGAAGAATTGAAACAGGCTAGAAAAGCATTTGATGAAGCAAACTCTAGAGAAACCATATGTAATAATTTTTACATGTTTATAGTAATGTCCTGATGTCTACCTATGTAAATGGAAGATAGAGAAACAGTTTTCTGCCTTTATTTTCATGCCTTTGATTTTATAGTGATAATGGATTAATTGCCCGCCTTTATATGACCATACTTGAATTATTTATTGAGTTTTAGTGACCACATATAAGTTAAAATACCTTTCAAACCATGTAGTTCTTTTCTATTAACAAAGGATGAAATATTAATAGTGTTGATGTGTTAGGTATGTTTGTGCCATTGTAAACTATATTGTAAGCTTTATTTAATATGTAAAATCTAAATGGCATCTTTGACTATGATAGGTGAAACATGTACTTTGTGTATTCTGAAGTTTTTATGTAAAAGTAGTATGAGAGATTATTGTAGTGAACTTTTTTTATGTTTCGTTTAAAGAGATGATATAGGAAAATACTGGTTTTTTGGTAACGATGTTTATCTGTTTTAAAAGCTAATTTCTTTTAATATTCTTTTCTTCAGATAACAAGAATGATTTTAATTTTTTGGAGAAACAAAGTTTCATGTGAATGCTTCTGTGTTGGAAGGCTTTTTTTTTTTTATTTAAAACCTTTTGGGGATTATAACATAGTATTTGTTACGTTTTGGGAGAACTCATTTTCCCAGATCAGATTAAACCTTCTAAAAATGAATGTTTTCAGTAGCAAGAATGGCATTCCTTAAAAATTGAATGGCATCAATGGCAAGATAAGCATTTACGGTAGTTTTTTATTTACATATACAATTGTAAGTACTCGTTCATTGTGGAAACAGATACTTGATGAAAACCATGTGTGTCTATGGAAACTGCCTTTTTTTTTTTTAGTTTTTTTACACAAAGTTTATTTTTACTTTGATATATTTTTATGTTACATTCACCATAAATCAAAATGAAACAAAATTTATGTTTACTTGGATCAGAAAAAGGCCATGTGAAAAGAAAAATACTAGGTAAAATTTTACCAATAGAGAATTAGGATTTAGAGGGATGGATTCGAGTTACAGTAATAAGGAAACCGCTTTTGTAGTTCAGGATACATGGATTTTATGTGAATGTACCTTATCAAATTATTATTGCTTTTAGCTTAAAATAAGGATTAAAATTGCATTTAAATAGATCACTGAATATTACTCTTTGTGAAAATGAACTTTGTGTGTGCCACTTATAAATGTTACCTATAAATCAGTATTTGGGAAAATTTTACTTTCTTAACCTGTTAATACAGGATTGAAGTATGAAATATTAAACAAGGAAAAAATGCCTAAAATAATATTAGACAAAGGTATTTGGACAAGTGTTATAAGAGATAAGAGGAAATTTCATAATAATAAGATAGTTCACCAAGAGAACATACTATCCTAAATGTATATCCATTTAACAGTAGATCTTAAAAATATATGAATCAAACAAACAAAAAGGATAGAGTTGAAGTAAGAAGTAGATAAATCCACAGACATGGTTGGATATTTCAATCTTCCTCTCAGAATAATTGTTGGCAAAATTCAGTAAATAACTAGAAACCTTGAACAACACTAAAAACTAACCTGACCTAAGTGGCATGGTCATATACCTATAAAACATATACCTAATAACAACAGGTGACACATTTTTACCACCATGACTGGAGCATTCACCATGATAGATCACATATGCTGGGCCATAAAACAAATGTCAAGAAATTTAAAAGGATTGAAATCATCCAGAGTATATTCTCTGAACAAAACAGAACTAAACCACAAACCAATAACAAAAAATAGGAAAACTTGCCAAATACAGTATTTAGAAATGAAACACCATATTTCTAAAGCTATGAGCCAAGGAAAAAATTACAAGGGAAATTAGAAAATACATTTAACTGAATGATCCTGAAAACACACACATAAAAATTTGTAGAATACAGATAAAACCATGCTTAGAAACAAATTTAGAATCTTAAAAAGATAAAAGAAAATTAACTACATAGAAAATATTACGAAAGTAAAAATTAGTGAAATAGGAAATAGATTTTAAAAAATGAGAAAGTAAATGAAACCAAAAGGTGGTTCTTCTAAAACATCAATAAAATGGATAAATCTCTTCCTAGACTCATCAAGAAAAAAAGAGATGAGGGCAAGGAGCCATTAAAATAGCAGATGGGGAGCCTTAATGATGATAGCCCTCAAATTGTTGAGTGACACTATTTCAATCTGGCTTGTCTGCTGCTATCTTTGATTGCATAGGCATTGTCCTGGGATCTCTCTTTGTCTTTCATGGGGATTCTCTTTCCCTCCTATATTGAAACTCCTGTTTTTTAAGATTCTTATTTTTATTTTGCTCTGTGATTTTTGTGGAGTAAGTCCTCCAGGGGGTTATCGGGAAAGGATGTATATAGGAGGTAACTTTTTGTTATGTTTTCATTTCTCACTATGTGAAATTTCCATTAGTATTAGATCTTTCAACTTTGGTTTCATTCATATTGCCTAATTTGTTATGGCTAGTAAAGGCAATTAGAAGTAGCTGTTTAAAAATATATTTGTACTACCATGGCAAAAATACTCTTTTTTAATGCTTACATACTACATTAGGGAAACATTCTGAATGAGTTCCTTTTGTAAGAAAAAATTCCAGGAGACACTTATTAAAAGAATCGATCCCTTTGATAAGCTCTGTTGCCCAAAATTGTATTCACCACAGTAGATACATCTCCATTTGTGTAGATTTCTCTAGTTTCTCTGTAAACTAGAGACATTTATCATCACTTATACTATTATAACTTAGTGTCTCAAAATCTTGGCGTCTTTCGTGAAACACAAGGATATAGAGAGACAGTTTGGTAATCTAACTGGTCAATGGAAAATCTCTGAGCTAGAGACAGCTTTGATTCCTGTTGTCATTTCATATAAATTTAAATAAAAATTGCCTAATTCATTGACAGTGTTTGTGATTATTTTACAATATCAGACAAAGGAGACACTTCTATCAGCCAAGGATTTTTTGGACATATGTGCATGGTGTGTGTGTGTGTGTGTGTGAAACATAAAAAAAAAATGTATAATATATTTTATATGGCCTCCATAAGCATTTGCCAAAACTGAAAAACTTTAGAAATCACTTGAAAAAAATTTGTGGCAAATTATACTTGCCAAAACGCCCTGTTCCCATTCAGCACCTTTACACTCCCCCGCCAAGAAGCAAATTTTATTACCCTTCTCCCTGATATTGCGGTGCCTTGATAAGTAGAACACAGTGAAAGGGAGTCGAGAAAGATCCAGAACCTTTAGTCATAAAAGATGATACAGCTCTACTGGGATCCATCTCAGGATACTCACCCTGGGAACTCATATTCCCATGTTGTGAGGAAGCCCAAGCCCCACCCATGGTACGATTGAGCAAGTTTTCAGATGATTTTAGTCCCCGCCTTCAAGCTGGCCCAGTGGGCACCACATGGAGCAGAGACAAGCAATCCCTTCGCTTAAGCTTGTAAACAAAATAAGTTTGTTCTGCAAACAAATCCGGACAAAATAATAATTAATAATTAATCCGGACAAAAAAAAGTTTTGTTTTCAAACAAGTTTGGAGAGTACCAGGTTAAAGAATAACAATGGAAGTTTTCTTCCTGAAGGAAAGCCTTCAATGTGCAAACTACCTGAGAAGATCATAGAATATGCATTTTGCATAGAGCACCTCATACTTTTATGTTCCATGGATACACCTTGGAAATTCTTCTCCATAGTGATCATTTTGATGACTGTATATTCTATTAATAAACTGTCATGCTTCTCTTCCTTCTTCTCTGCTTGGACATTTAGGTTTTCACATTTTGCTGTTAAATGTATTTTAGTATGGTGCTTTTTCTTTTTATTATTTCCTGAGGCTCTATTCTTTCTGATCCCAGGAATAGATTACTGTGCCATAGCATATGAAACATTTTATGGCTGCCTACACTGACTTCTAGAAAATTAAAATATTTTACATTGCCATAATCCATATAAATTGTGTCTCCAAGGCCTTGATTCCTGTTAACATTTTCTTTTTTCTTTAACTAAAACAATGGAAGTACAAAGTTATTTTCATTAGAGTTTCTTTAATTTCTACCAAGATTACAGCTTTTTTATTGTCTGTTTGTATATGTGTAAATATGTATTGTATTTCCTGTGTTTATTGCCACACTGCCCAGATTCTTGTCCTCTAAAGATAGCTCTACCACTGAATACCTAGCTTTGTTTCTCAATGGCTCTGTGTTCCACCTTCCTCTCTAAGATAGGAATACAAAGATAAACCTATCGGAAGTTGTTGCAAGAAGTAAATGAAATAATATACGTAAAACATTTGATGTGGTTTTATAATTATGATCTTATTTTAAATACAATAAATTGTTAAAAACAATAAATGTCTAGGTTTTCTCCTGTAGATTTTGTAGTATTTTGTATTTTTCTTCATATATATATCAGACATAAGAACTTTGTTTTATTTTTCTCATTGCCATTTTCCTTTTTATCTTTTGATTTCATTGTATAAAAGTTATAAATGTTTATATCTTCTGCTTCTTAATAGTGAAAATACCTGGGCGGTGCCTGTGGCTCAGTGAGTAAGGCGCCAGCCCCATATACCGAGGGTGGCAGGTTTGAACCCGGCCCCGGCCAAACCACAACCAAAAAATAGCCGGGTGTTGTGGCAGGCGCCTGTAGTCCCAGGTACTCAGAAGGCTGAGGCAAGAGAATTGCCTAAGCCCAGGAGTTGGAGGTTGCTGTGAGCTGTGATGCCACAGTGCTCTACCAAGGGCAAAAAAGTGAGACTCTGTCTCCACAAAAAAAAAAAAAAATAGTGAAAATACATTCCAGTTACCTATGAAATTAGAATGTTCTTCTATAATTATATTTATTCCTTCAAGAAAGTACCATGTTGGGAACTATACTAAAAGCAGGAATTACAATACATAAAACATGAAGCCTTTTCATAAGTAGCATCTAATGTAGTCTGAGAGAAAGACTGTATTGATAATTCAGGGTCCTTCAGAGAAACAGAATCAGTATGGAATATGTATATGTATATATCTGTATACATGTGTATTTCTATACATTACATGTGTGTATATCTGTGTATATGTACATATACAGACATTTATTTATTTCAAGGAATTAGCTTAAGTAACTATGGGGCTAGCAATTTAATAGATACTACTTGGAAAAAATATGTGGCAAATTATATTGTATTTGCCAAAACTATAGGGCAAGATGAGGACAGCAGGCTGAAAAGACTCTGGTAGGAAATGATGCTATAGCCTTAAAGCAGAAATTTTTCCTCAGGTAAATCTTAGCATTATTGTTAAGGCCTGTCAAGTGAATGGATGAAGGTCACCCACACTGTGGAAAATAATCACCTTTACCTGATTATAAACCCCATCTATAAAATACCTTCACAGCAACACTTAGATTTGTGTTTAACTGAATAACTGAGAAATAGCCTATCTGAACTTCACACAGAAAAATAACCATCACAAAGGCAAATAATGTGACAGGCTTTTTTATGGTAATTTTAATATTAATGCATTTTGGTATTAATTTGTTGCAATTTTTATTTAAATTTATATGAAATGACAATAGGAATCAAAGCTATCTCTAGCTCAGAGATTGTTGCTTTTAAAAGCAACAAGTAAAATAAATGGACTAATATGTTAAAAGGGAGAAGGTTTAGTATCAAATAGCTCCCATACATTTCCTTATTATCATAGTTTTCTATAATATATAATGTTTCCTATGAGTATCTTCTCTATAAAAAAAAGCGATCATGGGCGGCATCTATGGCTCAGTGAGTGTGGCACCGGCCCCATATACCAAGGGTGGCAGGTTCAAGTCCAGCCCCAGCCAAACTGCAACAAAAAATAGCCAGGCGTTGTGGCGGGCACCTGTGGTCCCAGCTGCTCAGAAGGCTGAGGCAAGAGAATTGCCTAAGCCCAGGAGTTGGAGGTTGCTGTGAGCTGTGACTCCACGTCTCTCTATCGGGCAACAAAGTAAGACCCTGTCTCTAAAAAAAAAGAAAAAAAAAGCTCTCATAATATACAAAGTATGACTAAGAGATAATACAATTTGATTTTTAAATCAAATCATGCCATCCAAATGAATGTTAAATCCTCCAAAAGAAATCAACTTAGATAATCATAATTTTATCTCATGATGCTAAAATTACTTAATATTATGAAGATCATCTTTTAGAATTATCTCTGAGCCTGAAATGCATTCTTTTGACTATGTTGATAGTTTCCTCACCTTCTTTAAGCCTATGCTCAAATGTCACCTCCTAAATAAGGCCTACTCCAATCATTTTATTTTAAATTGTAACCCTCTACCTTTACCTTCCTGTCCTTTTTTGACACTTAAATTTTCTAATGCATGTATTATCTACGTATTTATTATCTGCCCACACTAGAAACTAAAAAACACTTAAGTCAGGGTTTTTGCAATCTAATACAGATACTTGCTCAAAGAGTTTGTAGATATAAAATTCTAATAACACATGAAGCAAAAGTAAATCAAATCTGTTTTCAAATAGAAATATGATCTGTTTTCACCACAGAAAGCATGACATACATGTACTGAGACATTTTTAAAACACTTAGCACATGATAAAGGAAAAATTTAAAAGTAAGAAGTTTTGAAGATGCTCTTCTGATCTAGTTTGCCTTTGTATGCTTTTTTGTGTTTTAACCTATGAAGGCAATTTATTTAAAAGCTATTTTAAAATATTTTTAATTCAACATGGAAAACATCATTTTTTTCTTATTTAATTTATTTTAAAAGTATATTTGTGTACAAACTATTTGCCAAGGCTTGTTCTAGAAGTTGGCATAAATGATGAAGGGGACAAAATACTTGCCTTCATGTAGCTTACTGCCTAATTGGGAAAGAAAATCAATAAACATGTAAATAATGACATGACGTAATTTTAAAATGTGACGTGTTCTAAAATGAAACAAAGTATGATAGGTAGATAGAACTACTCGGGGGGGAAGTTCTAGTTCAGATGAGGCTGTCAGGAAAAACTTGCCTGAGATTATGATATTTAAGGAACCTCTTGAATGATGGAATTTGTGAGGAATGTCTGGGAGAAGAGTGGCCTGGGCAGCAAAATCGAATAGAAATTCGAAAGTCTGTTGAGTCATCAAAAACAAATGTATTTTGAGTCAAAGTGAAAAATCTGGTGTGTTGGTATGGAGAAAGTGAAAGGAAGAATGGTTTGAAAGGAGGCTGATGAGATTGCCTGCGAGTCATATAATTTGTGAAATTTAAAACATCTTTGAAAGACATATTTGACATTTCTTAAGATGACTAAATTGAATGATAAAGTTTTGTTTAAAAGCAGCTCTTTGAAAGCCATAAAGTAATAGATTGATAACTTTTTACTGTAATGAATTTTAAATTTCAAATTCTACAAATTCAATTAAAAGGCATTTGAGAACCTAAGAATTAGTATTTGATACATATGACCATGCAGTTTATCAAAGAGGAAATGCAAATGTCTAATAAACACAAAAATGTTCAATCTTCCAACCTTTCCCTTGCACTGTGGTAATGTTTTTCTAAGGCTTGATTGATGTCTGTATGTTTTGAGACTCTTTTCATTCTTTTCTTAGAATATCTTTGTTATCACTGCTGTGCTTGTTCCTTTATTTATTTCTCACGACAGAACATAATGGTTTTACTTGGCTAGCTATTTTAAAGAGGCATATGTATGTAGGAAGGGAGGGTCCAGGTATTGTTTCAGGTGTGCTGGTCTTCACAAGGAGAGGATATCTCTTGCTACAGATACAAAATACTTCCTATAATGATGGCTTGTTTGTGGATTCTTTATGTAACCCTGTCTTATCTGTTTCCCTAAAGCTGATTCTAGCAGGATTCTTCTGACAACTCTGCTCATCTTTCAGTTGAGCTCACTTGCCTCATATTTGGGATTCAAGCAAGGCCTGCAAGAACACAGGCCCTATGTTATGTACCATCAGGGTATATTGTTGCCATCATTTGGGGGATCTGCACTGCATGGTCCTTTACTACTGGTAAATTTCAATAAATTTCACCTATTTTCACATGATTCCTACTGAGTCTGTACCTGCTTTTCCTATTCTAGAGTGTGAGGATTATATTGAATCCTAATTTTGCTGAATATACAATGTTTGCTTTTTCTCCATGAAGGAAGGGAGGGAGGGCGAGATTGGGCAAGTAGAGAAAAGAGAAGAAAGAAAATGAATGAAGCAATCATCTCTATTAGAAAAACCCACAATCCAGAAAAGTAAAACTCTGGAAAAGATATCACAAAAGAACAGAAAAAAGTTGAATTATTAGCTGACCAAACTTAAGAAAGAAGTATTTATTTCAGAAATGAAACTGGAAGAAGTACAAGAGAAATTAGACATTATAGAAAGCACCTTAAGAAATACAATGAGAAGAATGAATGAAATAAACCAAAGAATAAAAAGATTAGAGAGAAAATTTTGTGAATGTATATAGATAGATTGAGACAGAGGTACTATAGAAAACCAAAACTAGAAAAGAATGAATATTTAAACGTAAAATTTAATCCTACATTTATAAAGTACAAGACAGTTTTCATCTATATATTGAAAGGACAATCCATGGGCCAGAGAGAAATGACCTAGAACTATCAGTACTGAGATATGACCTCATTAAGTTACTATACTTGAAACATGAAGAAAGAGTAGTCAAGTGTACTAATGAGAGAGGGGGAGTCACTTATCTCTGTTTTAGCCACATCAACATTTAATGCCAGTTGGTAGTAAAGTAATAGGTACAGATCTTGTAGAAAGGGGAGTGTTTTGTATTTTAAATTCAGGCAAACTATTTTCAGGTATAAAGGCTAGAAAGTTTTAAACTCAGAAAGAACATTGTCCAAATGTACCCTTGTTGAACAAATTTATAAAAATGAACTACTGCTAATCAGATGGAAATAAATTGAAAAATTACCATAGGACTTGGAGTAAGCATTCCCATGAATGGATCAATAAATTATGGTATATGTACACCATGGAATATTATGCAGCCTTAGAAAAGTCAGAAACTTTACCTTTTTCATAATTATATGGATGGAGCTGGAACATATTCTTCTTAGCAAAGTATCTCAATGGAAGAAAAAGTATCCAGTGTACTCAGTCCTACTATGAAACCAATTTATAGCTTTCAAGCTATAACCCAACTTATAGCCCAAGAAGAAGGGGAAAGAGGAGAGGGAGGGGAGGGGTGGGGGGAGGATGGGTGGAGGGAGAGTAATTGGTGGGTACACAACTACTGTGCATTTACAAGGGTACATGTTAAATTTAGTAAGTGTAGAATATAAATGTCTCAACCCAGTAACTAAGAAAATGCAGTGAAGGCTAAGTTAACCAGTTTGATGAAAATATTTCAAATGATATATAAAACTAGCACATTGTACCCCATAATTGCATTAATGTACACAGCTATGATTTAATAAAAAAAGAAAGAAAGAATTTAACTGTAAAGACAGGAATAAAATGTGGGAATTAGAGGTAAAGGACAAAATGTAAAACACACCATTTCTACCTGTTTTTTTCCTCTTTTCCCCAACTTTTTTGTAGTTGTAAATTTTCATTTTTTTATCTTTAACTTGGAGTTAAAGAAGGTCAATTAAAGCTAAAAAATAATAAAAATATGAGGATAATTTAACAATACAAAGAAAATGGTACAAAATATTAACTGAAATATGATGGGATTAATTGCACTGCTTCTAGTTTGAGATATAATAAACTAAACTTTTAATTCAAAATTGGATATTTCATATTTAATGACCTTTATATGCCACATTTTCTTTATCTGATCTATTTTTAGTTTTTGGAGAAATCTCTGTCGTATTTTACATAAAGGTTATGCTATAATCATTTACATTCCAACCAACAGTGTTTAAGTGTTCTCTTCTCTCCACTTCCTCATGAACACCTGTTATTTTCCTACTTTTTTTTTTATTTTTTTATTTTTCTACTTTTTATCTTTTTATTTTTATTTCAAAATATTGAGGTACAAATGTTTTTGTTACATGGATACATTTTATAATGCTAAATTTAGGACTTTTGGTGTGCCCATCAACTGAATAGTGTTCACTATACCTGAAATGTAAGTTTTTATCCCTCCTAATCCCTGCCCTATCTTGGTTTCTTATATCCTTTACATTTCTTTGTGCTGTTGTGTTCCCATTGTTTAGCTCTCACTTAATAGTGAGAATATGTGGCATTTGTTTTTCCATTCCTAAAATACTTCACTTAGGATAATGGTTTCTATTTCCATCTAAGTTGCTACAAAAGGCATTATTTTATTCCCTTTTATGGCTGAGGAGTACTCCAGGGTACATAACACATTTTCTTTATCCACTCAGGACTTGAACACTTATGTTGATTTCATATCTTTGCAGTTGTGAATTATGCTGTGATAAACATTTGAGTTGAGATGTCTTTTTGATAAAATGACACTTTCCTTTGGGTAGATACCCATGAGTGGAATTACTAGATCAAATGGTAAGTCTACATTTTTTTTTAGAGAAAGCTCTATACTGCTTTCTGTAAAGGTTGTGCTAGTTTACCGTCTCACCAACAATGTATAAATGTTCCTTTTGTTCTGCATCCATACCAACATCTGTTGTCTTTTGACTTTTTAATAATAGTCATTCTGACAGAGGTAAGTGATATTTCATTGTGGTTTTAATTTGCATTTCCCTCATGATTAGTGATGTTAGATATTTTTTCATGATGGTTGGGCATTTGTCTATCTTCTATTAAAAAACTTCCTTTCATGTCTTTGCTCACTTTTTGATGGAGGTGTTTAAATTTTCCTTGCTGATTTATTTAAGTTATTTGTATATTCTAGATGTTAGCCCTTTGTTGGATATATAGTTTTCGAAAATTTCCTCCCATTCTGTAGCTCATCTCTTTACTGTATTATTTTATTTTTTTACTTTTTAATAACAGCTATTCTCGCTCATGTGAAATGATATTTCTGTAGTTTTAATTTGAATTTCTCTGATGATTAGTTATGTTGAACATTTTTTTCCATATGCTTGTTAGCTATTTGTGTAACTTCTTTTGAAAAATATCTATTGATGTCATTTATCTACTTTTTAATGGAGGTTTATTTAGTGGAGTTGTTACATTGTTTTTGAGTTCTTAATTGATTCTGGATATTAGTCCTTTGTTGGATACATAGTTTGAAAATATTTTCTCCCTACAGGATGTCTTTTCACTCAATTGATTATTCATTTTACAGTGCAGAGCTTTTTTTTTTTTTTTCTTTTTTTGAGACACAGTCTCACTATGTGGCCCTCTGTAGAGCACTGTGGTGTCACAGCTCACAGCAACCTCAAACTCTTGGGCTTAAGCCGTTCTCTTGCCTCAGCCTCCCAAGTAGCTGGGACTACAGGCGCCCACCACAATGCCCGGCTATTTTTTGTTGTTGCAGTTGTTTTAGCTAGCCCCGGCCAGGTTCAAACCCACCAGCCTCGGTGTATGTGGCTGGCACCCTGTTCACTGAGGTACAGGTGCTGAGCCTATGCAGAAGCTTTTTAGTTTGATTAAGTTCCATTTCTTTCTGTTACTTTATCTCTTTATTATTGGTGTGTAGAAGTGCTACCAATTTTTGTCCCAATTTTGTGTCTTGAAACTTTACTGAATTCGTTTATCAAATCTAGTAGTCTTTTAAAAGAGCTATGAGTTTTCTAGGTATAAAATCATATCATCAACAAACAGATAATTTGACTTCCTCTTTTTCAATTTGGATTAATTTTATTTCTTTTTCCTGCCTTACTGCTCTGACTAGGACATTCAATACTGTATTGAAAAAGAATGGTGAAAGTGGGCATCCTTTTCTTGTTCTGGTTCTTAGGGAGAATGCTTTAATATCTCCTCATGAAGTATGATGTTGGCTGTGAGTGGGTTTTTCATACATGGCTTTTATTATTTTGAGATATGTTCCCTCTATACCTATTTGTTGAAGATCCTTTCTCACTAATTTTATCAAATGTTTTTTCTGTACCATCAAAATGATCATGTGAGTTTTATTTTCCTTTTTTCTTTTGGTTTTCTAATTCTTGTTTTACTCTTATGATTTCTTAAATTTTAATAAATGTAGAATTTACAAGTGTTTTTTGTTACATGGATGACTTGTATAATGTTGAAGGCAGAACTTTTAGTGTACTCATCACCAGAATAGTGTACATTGTACCCAACTGATGCAATTCCCAAGTTACAACATGAAACTTACGTACAACTCACAGAAACAGAGGCTATTACAGTAAGTCCCTGAGTTACAAACATCTAATTAACATACAACTTGTACTTAAGAACAGACTTTTACAGGTAATAGGTAAATTTACCTGTTCCAACTTACATGCAAATTGAACTTAACAAACCTTCAGGAACCTATCCTGTTTGTCACCCGGGACTGCCTGTAGGAAGATTTTTATCCTTCATCCCCACCACTCTCCTTCCTTAGTGTTCAGTGTCTACTGAGACATGTGAAAGAACATGTGATCAGTTTTTCTATTCTGAGATATTTCACTTAGGATAATGTTCTCCAGTTCCATCTAAACAAGAAGGTTTTAGATTTATTACTTGAATCTCATTTGATTTGTGTACGTTGAACCATCCTTGCATTGCTGGAATAAATCCCACTTCATGGTGGTGTATTATCTTTTTGATGTGCTTTTTGATGTGGTTAGCTAGTAATTTGTCGAGGATTTTTGTTGAGAATATTCATCAGGAATTTTGGTGTGTAATTTTCTTTTTTTGTTGCATCCTTTCCTGGCTTTAGTATCAGGGTGGTGCTGGCTTTGTAGAATGAGTTAGAGAGAATTTCTTCTTCCTTAATCTTTTTTTTTTTTCTGGGTACACATTCAGTAGGATTGGTACCAATTCTTTTTTGTACATCTAGTAAAATTTGAATGCGAATCCATCTGGTCCTGGGCTATTTTTTGTTGGAACTTTTATTTTTTTCATTATTGATTTAACCTCACTACTCATTATTAGACAATTCAGAGTTTCTGTTTCTTCCTGGTTCACTCTTGGCAGGTTGTACGTCTCCAGGAATTTATCCATTTCCTCTAGGTTTTATGTTTTATAAGAGTAGAACTCTTCCTAGTACTCTCTAATGATCTTTTGTGTTTTTGTGGCATCAGATGCAATGTCTTTTTTCTCATTTCTGATTGTGTTTATTTGAATCTTCTCTCTTATCTTTTCAAGGAACCAATTTTTTTCTTGTTGATCCTTTAGTTTACTCTTTCAGTGTATTTTTTCTTTAAATCTCAGTTTCATTTAGTTCTTCTCTGATCTTTGTTATTTCTTTTCTTCTAGCTTTGGATTTGGTTCTTGTTTTTCTACCTTCAGGAGATATGATGTTAGGTTGTTAATTCATGATCTTTTTAAATATTTTATGTAGGTATTTATTACTATAAACATCCATCCCACTTAGCAGCTTTTACTGTATCTGAGGAGTTTTGGTATATTGTATCTCTGTTTTTATTAGTTTCAAAATTATTTTTAATTTTGTTTTAATTGTATAATTGACCTAAAATCATGAGCATATTGTTTGATTTTCATTTCATTTTTGAGGATTTCTCTTTGAATTGATTTCTAGTTTATTCCAGTTTGTTCAAAGAAGATGGCTTGCTATGATTTCAGTTTTTTGAAATTTATTGAGACTTGTTTTGGTTTAACATATAGTCTGTCTTGGAAAATGTTCCTTGCACTCTGAAGAATATATACTGTATGGTTTATTTTATATTTTTAATTATCTGCTTTTATTTTTTTCAAATTTGTCTGTGTACGTCACTTTAGTACTACAATAAAAACTCTTCATTCTCTAGCTTTTCCCTTCTCTTTAATTACTTACATCTCAGGCGGTGCCTGTGGCTCAAGTAGTAGTGTGTCAGCCCTGTATAGCAGGGGTGGCGGGTTCCAAAAAAAAAAAATTGCTTACATTAAATGTTTAAAGTTAACATTTAATAGCAAAGCAAATACTTCCATGAATTATAAAGTTAATAGAAATAGTGTCACCAAGTGCCTCTGTTCTATAAATTATATAATCAAAATGAATTTATTTGAAGCAAATTAAATTTTAATTGTGTTTCCAGTTATGTTTCTGCATGGGACTTATTAAACATCTTTGTATTTAATACAAAATTTTTCCAAATCCAAATGTTGTTTTTAACCTTTGTTATTACCTCTGTTTTTTCATTGTCATTAGGATAATATAACTTCATTTGATTTTACAATGAGTACCTACTTTTTCATTATATTCTAATACTGATTATGTTGACATGGGAGTAGTTTATATAGCTGAATTTGTCATTCAGCTGAATTAGTTATATGACCATTTTATTACATATACTGTGTGCTTGGAGATTTGGGGTTTTACATATTACTTGGTACTGTGGTCTGAATATTTCTTTCACTCAAAATTTATATATTGAAATCTAATCCCCAATTCAATAGTATTAAGAGATAGGGTAACTGGCATTTAAAAAGAGGCCACCCACAGCAGCTCATTTACCCTTTCTTTCAGGTGAGGGCACATAGAAGGTGACATCTATGAATAAATCGCAACCAGATGTTGGATCTGCTAAAGGCTTAAACATGGGCTTCCCATTTTCCAGAACTTTAAACAATAAATTTCTATTGTTTGTCAATTACCCTGTCTAAGGTACTTAGTCATAGCAGCCCATTGGACTAAACCATTGAGTGACACAAATATAAAATAAAAAACTACTACCTATTGAAGGAAGGGATTTGTTTTTCATTACATTTCAATTCCAACTAAATATGTGGACTTTATTTAAGAAGCCTAACAAATACTATTTGATCACAGTATGTTACATAATAGATCTTAATTTCATTTCATTTTAGACTTTGTACTTTGAACTGTAAGCATTGGCCAAATTTCTACATTTTAAATAAGGTTTAAGACTGATTTTCATGCAAATAAGTGGTTACTGCTAAGTTATCTTCATATATGTATACCCTATCCCTTTCTGCATCCTATGTTAAGGGAGGTAGAAAGACTGCTTAATTCTTTTTTTTTTTTCAGTACCTCAAACATGCCACATTTTTCTTTGTTCAAGAGATAGGAGATTTTATTCAATTATTGGCAAGCTAACATTTTGCTAAATTATATAAATGTGATTATATTTTATATTTTTTATATGCTAAACTTTTTAATAAAATTAAAGTTATAATCTTAAAAAGCCAAAGATTTAAAAAACATTTTTAAAAAATTATTTTTGTGATTTACCACATATTATGGGAAATATTAGGAGATGATTAAATTTAGTTCATGGTTATTCATATCTTAGAATCTAATAATCTTATTTTCATATTTATAAACCAAAGTTTACCCATTCCTTTTACTGATATTGTTCAACATGAGAAAACACACAAATTATAAAACATAAGTTAGATGACTTGGAAGAATTTTATATCCTGTTACAATTTATTTTCTATGAATATTAAAGAAACTATGTGTTTTATTGCTACACATATACTATTTTTTGATTGTTATATCTACTTTTTATGATTTAATGTCTAAAAACTTCTTTCTTTAGATAGTTCTCTTTTATACATACACACAAGAGAAGATTATGTAGTTGTAAATTTAATGTGGACTTTCCCAGTCTGCTAAAATAAATTTCTGTCACTACCCCTTGCTAACTAGCTCTCATCTTCCTTTGGAAGGGATCATTAAGCAGATCTCTATATCTGAATCAATAAACTAATATATAAACTCTGTTGAGTTATATCTTCTGCTCAAGCCTGTGGGCACATAAGTCTGGGACCCAAATGGATGATCATAGTTTTTGGTGGACTTTGTTGTCCTTTCTTTTCTGGTTTATTTTACCTCCATAATTTATCCCTGAGTTAAGTACAGTGGTATAATCATTGGGCTCCTCCTGGACTCAAGGGATCCTCCTGCCTCACCCTCCCATGTAGCTGGGACTATAGGCATACATCACTGTGCCTTGCTAATTTTTCTATTTTTAGTAGAGACATGGTCTCAAACTCCTCACCTCAAGCAATCTTCCTGCCTGGACCTTCCAAACTGCTAGGATTACAGGTCTGAGCCACTGCCCTGGTCTATAATTCATTTTTTACATGTTAAAACTGAAGGTTGTTCAGAACCAGATACCAGTTTCTTCATTCTTTATTCTTGTATTTATTGAATCTTCAATTTTAAATTTTCTCTAGTTTTCAAAAACTCCATAGTTCACAACTGATTCTCTGGTAGCATTTTAGATTCATTTAAAAACATTCACTATCCTCATTTGGATTAAAAAGAATTTGAGCTTTGGACTCAGAGAAAATTTAAAGATTAACTCTTTGTGACTATTTTCAGCATTTGATTAGAATTTTACATTTTTATCAGTATCCTTGGAATAAGAATGATCTAGCCTAGCCTTATTCTGACTCTTTTTCTATGTTTCTTTGCATTTAGATTTTTAAGTATGAAATGTCTGAAGAACTCTATCACCATTTTTTCCCTGTGAATCTTATGAGATCAATGTAGTTATTTAAAAATCACAAAGAGAAGTATTTCCCTATAATAATTCATGTTGGGAGCTTATTTTAATCACTTTCAACTCTGGTAGTTCTCTGCTAAAATATGAATCCATTCTTTTTTAAAAGAAAAAAGTTTAATAATAGGTTTGTTAAGGTAGAATTCATATGTCATAAAATTCACAATTTTAAATTGTACAATTCAATGTTTTTTAGTATCTTCACAGTGTCATGCATCACTCACCACTGTCCAGCTCTAGAGTCTTTTATCACCCTAAAAAGAAACCTTATTTCCATTCCCCGCTCCATTCCCCTACACTTTCAGCCCTGGCAACCACTAGTCTACCTTCTCTTTCTTTAGATTTACCTGTTCTGGACATTTCCTGTAAGAGTAATCATACAATATATGGCCTTATGTTTCCTCCATTTAGTGTAAAGTTTTCATGGTTCATCCATGTTGTAGCATATACCAGAATTCCATTTCTGTTTATGACCAAATAAGATTCCATTATATGAATATACAGTACTGTATTTTGTTTGTGCATCAGTTCTTGAGTGACCATACAAAGTAGTCTTTCACGTGTACTTTAGACATTAAAAGCAGTGTGGTTCTGTGTGTTTTAACTTTTGTACGTTTGCTTAATAGTTGGCATGGATTTAAGCTTGCCTTTCAAAATTCTAAAAACTTCTAATTCTAAAACACTCTGACCCCTACAGGTTTAAGGTGAGGAATTCTGTATAATACCCAGATATTGTTAGAAGATTTGGTCTTCTATAGAGGAGAATTTTCAATTTATCCTTTTTTTTTTTTTTTAGGTACACATTCATTAGACCCTTCCTTTCTTTTCCTTATATCTCTAAGTAAAAGACATCCATATTGACTATAATTTTAAATCTTTGTCTTACTCATCTCATCTAATTGGCCTTTACGCCCATTGTATTACTATCTCCCATTTGTTCTCTCCTTTTTGTTCTTACCACCAGGTACTGAGTTCATTTTGTTTTAAACTATAATGGAGCAGCTTCTTTTTTTTTTGAGAAGCTTCTTTACATCTATCAGCAGCTTACATGTAACAGTACTTATCAAACCATATTTTAACAATCTTTCTCTCTTTAAGTCACCACCCTATATAAGATCCTTGAAAGCAAGAACTATCATTTATCTCTTGGCTCTTTTCCACAGTAGCCAGCAAAGGGTTTGTACTTACATATTTGCAGAAGGAATAGTGATGAATGGGTAATGTCGATAAATATTATCACTTAATATTTTTTCTCTTCTTTAGTGCAGTGTTTCTTAACATCTTTTAAATAGGTGAGCCACAAGATTTTTTTAAATGATGTCATTATTTTTGAGCTACAAAAATTTTAGGAACTATATTATCAAAAATTATATTATTAAAGTTCATTTTAAGTATAGACTAATAATTTATTATGCAAAATAAATATGGATGGCTTTCATTTAAAGATACAAGGAAAATTTATCACTTGTAGTAAGTGGCCTGGTATTTAATTTAGTTTAAATTACATTTGGGGTGGTGTGGGGTAGGATAACTTACCAATAGTAATTAAAAGTAAGATAATATTTTGAATGTCATTTGAGGCCAAATGCATCTTTTAATGGATATTAAAAAGTAAATCTTAAGTTATAGGATTAAAAGTACATGGAAAACTGCTTTGATGTTATATTTTAGAGTTCTTTATATTTTATTCTTTCTAAATCAACTGGTTTTAATTTCTTAATAAGATAATTGTGAATATGATCATTACCATATTTTTTAAATACTAACTTTTAAAATATGTGAAATTTGTTCCTCTTAGTTACATAAATACAACTTATAGATTGGTCTCAAGTGAGGTCATCTTAAGACAAATTTACACACTTCAAAGAATTTTTATACTTCTCTTTCATCACGTCACCAATAGTTTTTTCATGCTGTCTTTAACAAGCAATCTGTAAGGCAGAAGATTTTAGAAGTTCAGTGTGCTATCCATTGCACAAGAGAGCCACTTAAGGCAGAAAATGTTAAAATGCAGAACTGCAACTTAAATAATTTAAACCTCGGTAATAATAATAATAATAATAAAATACCAGGTTGTCTAGGGTGTCATGCAAGTGATCAGCAACTGAGTGGCTAAGATACAAACATACTTCTTGGTCCCCCTAGGTCATTATGCCTTAAGTGCTCTCAAATCATTTCATTTTAAGGGGAAGAAATATTCAAATAACTATTCATTTATATTTAGTTACTCACTTTTTTTCTTTTTGTGAGACAGAGTCTCACTTTATTGCCCTCAGTAGAGTGCGATGGCATTATAGCTCACAGCAACCTTAAACTCTTGAGTTCAAGTGATCCTCTTGCCTCAACCTCCCAAGTAGCTGGGACTACAGGTGCCTGCCACTACACCCAGCTATTTTTTAGAAATGGGGGTCTCACTCTTGCTCAGACTGGTCTTGAACTCCTGAACTCAAGCAATCCACCCACCTCGGCGTCCCAGAGTGCCAGGACTAAAGGCGTGAGCCACTGCACCTGGCCTTACTCACTTAAGTATTAAGTTTAAACAGATGTCATTACTGCCTTTAGCATTAACTCTGCAGCCTTGTAAATCAGAGGTCAACAAAGTTTTCTGCGAAGGACCAGAGAGTAAATATCTTAGCCTTTGCGAACCTGGTCTACCTGAAGTTACTCAGCTTTGCTGTTGTAGTGTGAAAACAACCATAGATAATACATAATAAGCATGGCTGTATTTCAGCTTTATTTATGGACACTGAAATTTGAATTTTATGTAATTTGGGGATAAAATGAAGCATTTTTCTCCTTTTGACATTTTTGAACCATTTTAAATTGTTAAAACATTCTTTGCTCACAGGCCATACAAAAATAGGTAACAGAGTGGATTTGTTCTGTTGGCTGAAGTTTGCCAACTTCTGCTCTAGATTGTTAATTCCACTGGCTGGGAATATCTGCTTTAGTAATACATTCTTAAATTTCTCCAGTACCACGTCTATCACACCACTACAAAGTTCTCACCAATCTGAGCTTATGCCCTCAAACAAAAGATGTTTAATTTGTTACCAATAGCTTCTTCTGTGCAACCCCAGTAATGTTGCTTCTCTGTCCCATTGGACAAGTACTTCATGGAATTAATAGCAATTGCAATACATCCTGCTGTGAAATTTTTCTTTGGTTGCCTTGATGTAGTGTGGTTCA
This sequence comes from Perodicticus potto, assembly GCA_963574655.1. NCBI lineage: Eukaryota > Metazoa > Chordata > Mammalia > Primates > Lorisidae > Perodicticus > Perodicticus potto. The sequence goes on along the minus strand of CAUYRH010015802.1, from coordinate 27,211 downwards.
ATGAAAATTAAACTGGGAGATGTAGAAAACAGGCTGATTCTATGAATAATCAAAGTGGTCAAGTTTTCTAAATCTCTAAATGCTCCATTCCTCACCTCATCAGGAAGGATTATTAAGAAGTTATAATAATAGATATGAAATCACTGGTAAATCAAAAATACTTTTGCCTTACCATTGCCACTTACCTTTATTGCGTTTGTGGTGGTGGGTTGCACTGTATTATTGCTTTTACATATGACTTCTGGTGGGGTTCCCATCACATGCTGATATCTTAAAAATGTGATATAGGTTAAGGATTGCACATTAACATCTGCCAGGCATTTTGTATTTATTACTCTCACATTTTAAGCTACCCTTGTCTCCTTCATATGGTAAATGTATCAGGTTCATTACTAATACCACTATGAAATTTTAAAATTACATTCTATATACTCTTCCTTAACCACTACTGTGTGAAGGCAGAAATTTTGTCTGTTTTGTCCTTGCTTTATCTCTAGCACCCGAAACAGTGTCTGCAATATATTTGAATCTCATAAAATAGTTTCTGAGTATATCAGTGACATAAATAATTCCATGTGTTCACTTTCTTTGCTTGTCAAAAGAAATATAGAAATCGCATTAGAAATAAAATGAAACAAAATACATAAGATTAAAAAATTCGAATTTACTGAAATATAATTCTGTCCACAGACTTCTTCAGAGTCCATGATCTTTATTTTTTTAAATGTAGAAGAATTTTTAATTAATATTGGGAACACACTACCCATAACTATAAGTTGTAAAATTACTTTGATAGATTATAAAACAAATGCAAGATTTATTTGTTGTCTTTTTTAAGAAACTCTCCACTTTTAAACAAAGAAAAGTGGATATTTTTTAGCACATTTTAGCCCATTTTGGTGAAATTTCTTAAGGTTACAACAAGAAAAATAGATTTTAGCAATCTTACACGAAAAGGCCATTTTTAAAGGAAAATACTGGAGTATCTCATGGAATTGATAGGTGGGAAAGAAAGAAACAAAGATGTCTCTGGGGACATTATTTTTCTCCAAAGCAGAGTCATTGATGGAAGCTCCTAAATCATGGGTCCAAATTTGGAAATGGAAGAAAAGCTGGCTGATCCAGCTTTGATCATAGATGAATGCCTGAATTGGTCAATCAGGGCCAAAGAGTAGAATCATGTACTAGATCTCTTAGCACTGAGAACCACTGTTTGGTATTAAGGTGATTTGGGAAGCCACTTCGAGTGATATCTATTATGGAGCCTTAGAAACAGTGCATTTTTTGGTATTATTTCTCAAGCTAAAATATTTCAGTCCAAACTATAAGACAGCTTTATTCATTGACAATTATATGAATTACATTTCCTATAATGAATTTTAATATATGCCAGATGAATCATGACTAGCATATTAGTAAATGGTTTAATGTCATATAATACACTTATAGCCAGTATTATGTAGTGGCAATGTAGCATGGGGCTTAAGATTATAGGCCCATGAGCCAGACATGCGTGGCTTCATATCCCAGCTCTACAATTTAACTAGCCGTGAAAGTTTGTGCAAATTCAGTTCAATCCCTGCCCCTCATCATCATTATCTATAAAAAGAAAAGAAGCTCCTGCAATACAAGCAAACCAAAAAGTCTCAGTGGCACATGGCATACAACAGTAAGCATTTAATTCTTCCTCATAAATTAGTGTGTTAACCTGGGCTAAGTCTGATACCAGGCTTGATTGAGCTGGAATTTGTTCTAGGTGGAAAATTAGTCTAGATCTAACCTGAGGCATGTTTTTCTCAGAACAAAAGGCAAGATTGCAAGGGGACAGGCCCAACTACATGAGCTTATTTCAAGACTCTACTTGGATGACCTCTACCATTGGCTAAAGAAAGTCACATAGCTAAGCCCAAAGTCAAAGCATAGAGAGGTGCACACCTTATATGGAGGTATGATGGGGAGGAGAGAAGAGTAATATAATCTACCACAAGGGATAATTAATGCAGTCATGTATTACTACACAATGGTGATTCTTTCTAAGAAACACATTGTTAGCTGGTTTCTTCTTTGTGTGGATATCATAGTGTGCTTATACAGACCTATACAGTATAGCCTATTTCACAGTGAGGTGACTTGGTATGGCTTACTGCTCCTAGGTTACCAACCTGTACAGCATATTACTGTATTGAATACTACAAGTAATTATAACACAGTAAGTATCAAAACACACCAAAAAAATAGTTAAAATATGTTATAAAAGATAAAAAAGGTATACCTTTATAGAGCATTTACAATGAATGGAACTTTATAAATTTTTAAAAATGCAAGGAAACCTAGCCAAAACAAAACACATCTCTGTTGTTGTGAGCATTTGTTACATGAGAGAGTTAGGTGACTAATAAAATAATATGTAGTGTATTCCACAATCCCTTATCTACAATTATAAAATCAAAGCTTCTGAAAACTGGAAGTTTGTGCAGTTCATATAGTATTAAAACCTGACCCAATCTAATTCACTTAGTAGCAAAGCACATAAAAGACTATTTATAGCTTTTTAAAAAAATACTACTTAGAAAGAACATATGTTTTGCTGCAAGAATATTAACATATTTGATTTCAGGGTGCTGTCCTTTTGGATAGGAGCAGAGTGTAAGGCATGTTATGTAATTTCAGTATATGTACCATACACATATTACCTTTAAAAATTCAGAAAACACTTAATTCCAAAAGATGTCTGGACCCCCAAAGGGTTTGTAGGGCTGTATAATATCTAGAAATTATGAATACAAAGAATGGAAATAAAGTAGGCATGGATACAGAGAATTCAGCCCAGTGGAGTGAAGGGTCAGGGTTGGAGACCGAGGTTGTTTAGCTAGAGTGGTGAGAGAAACTTCTCTGGGAACTGGCATTTGAACAGATTCCAGAAGCATATCATGGAGCTCTTAAGGGAAAAGACTGTTTCAGTCATTGGGGAGAAACATTTGGCTATCTGGGGAAGTGTTCCAATTTGAGGGAAGATCACTGTCAAAGACCTAAACCAAGCATGTGCTTATCATATTTGAAGAAAAACATGAAAGCTACTAAGGCTGTAGAATACTAAGCAAGGTCATCAGATAGGCCATCTGAAAGGGAACCAGGAGCCAGTTCATGTAAGGCAAAGATCAGGCCTTTGAATTTAATCACACATGTTATGAGAAGTCTTTGGGGGATTTTGAATAAGCAAGTATCTTAAATTCAATTTTCTTTTTAAAAACATCACTTTGTTCTCTGGATAATAAAATCATCACTCTTTTGCTATGTGGATTATTGCCGTAGTAAGGATTGGAGAAAATAAATGATCGTGGCTCTGGATGAAATTCGTAAATTTAAGGTATCTGGTCACATAGATACTTTTTAATAAAATATCTTAAATATATATTGCACACATACACACATATATATAGGGTTTTGGGGGACAGAGTCTCACTTTGTTCACTCTGTTGCCCAGGCTAGAGTACCATGGTGTCATCATAGCTCATTGCAGCCTCAAACTCCTGGGCTCAAGAGATTCTCCTCCCCCAGCCTCCTGGGTAGCTAGGACTATAGGTATACAGCACTATACCTAGCTATACCCAGCTAATTCTTTATATTTTTGTGGAGATGGACTCTTGCTCTTGCTCAGGATGGTTTCAAACTCCTGGCCTCAGGCAATCCCCTATCTTGACCTTCCAGAGTACTAGGATTACAGGTGTGCGCCAAAATGCCCAGCCTGTATTTTAATAAAATAATTTCACTTGGCTTTCCATTGAGCAAATGTTGTATATGAAGTAATAATCTAAACATATTTGTATTATTAGTTTTGTTGGTTATTGTTCTACATTTCTCTCTAAGCGTTAGGGCTGGCAAATTAGCTTGGTCTTGATAGCGATGTCCCTCCTGTCCTCAAAGATGCTCCATTTCTACTTGCTGAGAGACAAGGAGGGGAAAGAGCCCCAAAATTGGAATAATAAGAACTGGCTGTAACATTGGTTGGGTTATATAACCTCTCTGGATTTCAGTTTCCGATGCTATCAAATGGATTGAATCACCTGATTCATATAGCCCCTTGTTTTTAGCATCAGCCATAAATTTAGCAAGTCCTTTGTGTTAACTCTAAAATTGTACGATTCTAAGTGAAACCACATAAAAATTTCACAATTTTCTTAAATATAAACCTTAAAAAGTACAGAATAACTGGCTATGTGTTTAAAATTGCTAAGTTCACCCTGGTTTCCTTTTTAACAGGACCAAGGAAATAATACCAGAAACCAAGAGCACAGAATATTTTCCTTCATCAATTCATAGAACCCTGTTACTTCTCGAGTCCCATCAGACACAGAGGAATGACCACCTTGGCAGATGGCAACAGAGGACATCAACAATTTTGTGGAGGCAAGCAATGAAATATTTGTGCTATGAGTTTTCTGATATTAACTCTGCAGAACCAAATGGAATTATCTTGGGTCTTAATGAAAAAATAAAAAGCTCTCATTAATAGAGATATTTATGTAAGTCAAGATATTTCTTTCTGTTATTTTTTTCTTTTAGCACTATTACCTGCCAGAAATAACAGTAAGATGCTTTTGTCTTTTCCTTGAGTATTACATAGAATAAGGCTATATTAAATCGCTAAATAAAAAATAAGGATTCAAATAATAGGAATTAAGTACTCTTATTTGAAAACAGGGTTTTTTGTATCTATCTAGGACACATGTATCACATAACTGCAAATACTAAATAGATTTGGAAATTAGAATTATATTTATTTGAGACTCACCTGTGTCATTTATTAAACTTTATTTTTTAGTTTAAATAGTTCTAGCATTTTTTTCTCTCTTATCTTTAACAACTCTTCTAAGTACTCCAAAATCTTGAAAAGACTTTACATCCCTTACAGCTTTACATTTTATAAAAATCCTCCATTAGAAGACTTTATTAAACTTTTAGTTAATTTCATGACAGCTCCTTTTCCTATTGCTCCTGGAAGAGCAGTTAGGCAAGGACTACGGACCACAGTGCCGTAAATGCGAAGTTAATTCTATTACCTTTAAAAGAAAAACTTGCCTGGAAAGAAATTGACCATATTTAAAAGAAAAAAAAATTGAAAGGAATCTGCATTCTTTACACTTATGAAAAGTAAAGACTTAGCAGATAAAAATAAAGTGAAATAAAAGTAAACTTTGAAAAATTTAGAATTTACTAAAATTAAATTTTTCAAAGAATTTAAATTTTAAAATTTAATTTTAGTAAATTCTAAATTTTTCAAAGTATTTTGTACAAAGAATCAGTGGCTATGCTCAGAATTATTTATTTAGTGTTAATTCAACTCATTAGCCTAAGGTCTTTAAGCAAACATGTCTTATTTTTAATTTTCACATAAGAGAAATGTTTTCTGTAAGTTAAGGAGATCTTAAATCTTTAAATAGCCCAGTATAGAGATTCTGAATTTTCTTTCAGTAACTAGAGTCAAAATTAATTCTTGCTTTTCTGTTGGGGAAAATTTCATCTAATTACATTCAATTTATTCTACAACTTTTTGGACAGCAAATCCTGATCACCAAAGAAAAAGCAGCTGTGTTACCCTTGCCTCACAATTATAACAATAGTATTATTATGCAGTCAGTGGGCTTTATAGAACCATGAAGTGGTTATCTACTGACAGCCTTCTGGCAGAGAAACACCTAAAGCTTTCCAAACTGCTATTAATAAATGCCTTCTGTTTATAAGAATCTTCAAAGAAATAGAGTCCACTGCTGTCCTTCAGCAAAGCAATTTAGTATAACACCTATCGAACTGAAAATTCTTTCTTACAACCTTCTATGCACTTTTATTTAAAAAAGTGCTATCTCAAAAACTTTTTTCCCAAAATTATTCTTTAAACATTAGTTAAATATTTTTAGTTTGATATAAGCCTCTTAAGTATTTTTCCATCAAATATGTATTTTTTTATTATTTCAGATTAATATGAGTATACATATGATTAGTTACAATGTTTGCATTTGTTAGGTGAGGTCCCTGTTGTAGTCATGTCTGGCATCCAGGAAGTGTGCCATATACCCTTAACATTGTACCCGTTAGGTTGGAACGCATAAATTCCCATCCCATCTCCCCTCCCAGCTCACTTCTCCCCCCAGCTTGAATTAAATTGAATTTTTCTCTTGTGTGAGTGTGTATTAGTTCATCTACTGGCTTCATATTACTATCAAGTACATTGGATACTTGCCTTTCCATTCTTGTGATATGTTACTACCTCGTTGGTATTTTTAAAAACTACTAAAAATTGATCTTTGGTTACTTACTGGACATAGTTCTCATAAACCATCCTTTTCCATAAGAAAGTTACATTTCGGCTCAGCGCCTGTGGCTGAAGCAGCTAAGGCGCCAGCATATACACCTGAGCTGGCGGGTTCAAATCCAGCCCAAGCCTGACAAACAACAATGATGGCTACAACCCCAAAATAGCCAGGCATTGTGATGGGCATCTGTAGTCCCAGCTTACTTGGGAAGTGGAGGCAGGAGAATCTCTTGAGCCTAGGAGCTGGAGATTGCTGTGAACTGTGATGCCACGTCACTCTACCCAGGGCAACAGCTTGAGGCTCTGTCTCAAAAAAACAAAAAAAGAAAGTTACGTTTCTCCTTAGGTATCTGCAGGGGGTTGTTTCCAGGACCAAAGATGTGAAAGTCCCTTATAATATAAAATGCCATACCATTTGCATGTAACTCACGCATATTCTTGCTTACCCTTTAAATCATCTGTAAATTACTTATAATATAGAATGCATTGTAAATGCTATGTAAATAGAGATTTGCTGGGGTTTTTATACGTATGTTTGTTTATTTATTTATTTATTTATTTATTTATTTATTTATTTATTTATTTATTTTGTAGAGACAGAGTCTTACTTTATCGCCTCGGTAGAGTGCTGTGGCGTCACACAGCTCACAGCAACCTCCAACTCCTGGGCTTAGGCGATTCTCTTGCCTCAGCCTCCCAAGTTGCTGGGACCATAGGCGCCCACCACAATGCCCGGGTATTTTTCTGTTTTGCAGTTTAGCCGAGGTCCAGTTTGAACCTGCCACCTTCAGTATATGGGGCCGGCACCCTACTCGATGAGCCACAGGTGCTGCCCCATATGTTTATTTTTTATTGTTGTCTTATTATTTTGCATTATCATTTTTTCTAATTATATTCAGTCCAAGGTTAGTTGAGTTTTTGAATGTGGAACCTATAAATACAGAAAAACAAGTATAGTATCAAATTTCTTTCTCTAACATGTCCTTTTTTATCTCATCCACAAATGTCTTATTTTGAGGTTCAAAATATTTTATTTTTTTAACCTATGGAACATACCTATGTCAGATAGCTTTAATTTATCTGCCATCCACATTATGTTAAAAACAAAGGCCAGTATACTTATTAATTTCATTCTACTTATGGCTATGTCACTAATAAGCCAAAGATATTTATACTTCTAATCCAGAATACAATTTTATTTCTCATATTTTTATGATTATTTACAAGTTTTGTAGGAAAAGCTTTTGAGCCCAAAGAGACAAACATAGCAGGTATAATTTAGAAGCCAAGTACAGGCATAACTCAGAAGTATTGTGGGTTTGGTTCCAGATACTACAGTGAATGTTTTGGTTTCCCAATGCATGTAAAAGTTCCATTTATAATGTACTCTAGTCTGTTAAGTGTACAGAGGCATGTTATACAAAAAATACAATGTATATAACCTTAATTTAAAAATAATTCCTTGCTTAAAAGGTGCTAATATCTATCTGAGCCTTCAGTGAGTCATAATACTTTCCTAATGCAGGGTCTTACCTCCATGTTGATGGCTACTCTCTAATCAGGATGGTTATTGCTGAAGAACGAAATAGCTGTGGCAATTCCTTAAAATTAGACTGAAATGACGTTTGCACATCATTGACCCTTCCTTTCACGTAAGATTTCTCTGTAGTAGGCATACAAGCTCCTCTAGCCTCACCCTGTCAGGAATCAAAGGGGACAACAGCCTGCTCAACCAGGCCAAGCCCAACAAGGCAGTGGTGGCCCAGAAGCCCAGAAGCCACTTCCCAATACCTGTCCCCATGACCAGAGCCTGGAAGACAGTGGCCTGCGGGGAAACCAGGGACCAGCCCCTGGGCTACTTGAAGCACAACCACACCTCTCGGACCCTCATCTTGTCCTGAGGGGCTAGGAGGTCACCAGTTCATTCTCATGTTTACAGGGGCTGTAGGGCAGAGGGGGTCTGTGAATTTGAGACTCACACTCAGGTGAATGCCCGCCTACAGGGAGCCTTCTGCTGCCGGCCCCTCCCAGAATGCTCAGGTGGAGGCAGGAAGGCCACACACTATCCCATGGCTGGGTCCAGCTGCAGGTGGTTCCTGGTGCTAATAGAGAAAGACCTGACTCCTGGGCCTGCCCGGCTCCTTCCTCCTGCCACAGGGAGCCCAGAGGTAGCTCCTCTCATGCCCAGGTCAGGCCTGGGCTCAACTCAGACCCTACTTAGGACAGAACACAGCCCAGACTGCTCCTTTCCTCACCCTCTGTTGTTGCATTTTCTCGAATAAAATTACCTTTCTCCCTGTTTGAAAAAAAAAAAAATGTTACTGTTTAGTAGCATTTTACCCACAGTAGAATTTCTTTCATAACTGAAGTTAATGCTCTCAAACCCTGCTCTGCATTATCAACTCAATTGATGTAATATTCTAAATTTTTGGTCGTTGTTACCTAGTTCACAGCATCTTCACCATGAGTAGATTCCATCTGAAGAAACCACTTTCTTCACTCATTCATAAGAAGGAACTCCTCATTTGTTAAAATTGTATCCTGTTCTAGCCCTGGCCCACCAAACAATAACACTTTATCCTGACATTGCAGCACTTCACTTTCATCTTCAGGCTCCTCTTCTGATTCTAGTTCTCTTGCAATTTCCACCACATGTGCAGCTACTTCCTCCACAGAAGACTTAAAGTCCAAACCCCTCAACGTCATCCATGAGGGGTAGACTCTACCTCTTCCAAACTCCTGTAAGAAGAAGGGTTTTGCCATTGCCCAGGCTGGTCTCTACCCTTGGGCTGAAAAGATCCTCACTCTTTGATTTCTTAAGAGTGCTAGAATTACAGACATGATTGTGCAGCTGAGCCTGGTCCCCAAACTCCTGTTAATGTTGACTTTTTGATCCCTTGTGAATCACAAGCATTCATATTGGCATCTAGAATAGTGACTGCTTTTGAAAAGGTTTACAAAGTACTTTGCCCAGATCCATTAAAGAATCACCAGCTATGGTAGCTATAACCTTATGAAATGTATTTCTTAAATAGTAAGACTTGATCCATGAGCTGCAGAAAGGATATTGTGTTAGCAGGCATGAAAACAATATTAACCTCCTTGTACATCTCCATCAGAGCACCTGGACAACTTGATATATTGCAATGAACAATAATATTTTGAAAGGAATCTTTTTTTCTGAGCAGTAGGTTTCAACAGTGGGCTTACGATATTCAGAAGACAAAAAGAAATACTCAGTAAGCCTGAAATATTCATTCAGGCTTTGTTTTTCCTTTTACAGAGAATATGCAGAGTGCATTTAGCATAATTCTTAAGGGTCCTGGGATTTTTGGAATGGCAAATAAGTATTAATTTCAACCTAAAGTCACCAGCTACAGTAGACACTAGACAGTCCCATCTGGGTGACAATTACCCCTGAAGTATGCTGCTTATGTCCTCAGATCAATAGACATTAGATTCTTATAAGGAATGTGCAACCCAGATCCCTCACCTGCAATTTACAATAGGGTTCATGCTCAAATGAGAATCTAATGCCACCACTGCTGCGACATTCACTGTAACAAGTGAATTAGTCTGTTCTTTGTGGCTGTGAAGCCAGATATTCACTTCTCTCTAGCTGTGAAAGTCAATAGCATCTGCTTCCAATATAAGGCTATTTCATCTTTATTGAAAATATGTTGTTTAGTGTAGCCACTTCCGTTGGTTATCTTAGCCAGATCCTCTGGATAACTTGCTCCAACTTCTCCTCTGGCACTTGCTGTGTCACTGTGCACTTTTATGTTATGGAGATGGCGCCTGTCCATAAGCCTCATGAACCAACCTGTGCCATTCAGACTCTTGTTCAGCAGCTCCTTCTGGTCTCTCAGGCTTCAGAGAATAAAAGTGAGTTAGGGCCTTGCTCTGTATTATGCTTTGCTTTAAACCAGGGGATTGTTGTAGCTCATTTGATCTATCCAGACCACTAAAATTTTCTCCATATCAATAATAAAGGCTTTTTGCTTTTTTATCATTCATATGTTCAATGAAATGTCACATTTTATTTCCTTCAGAACTTTCCTTTTTATTCCAACTTAGCTAATTGTTTGGTACAAGAGACCCAGCTTTCAGCACATGAAATCCTTTCCTCACTAAGTTTATTTCTAGTTTTTGATTTAAAATGAGAAACTTGTGACTCCTACTTTCACTTGACTACTTAGAGGCCATTGTAGAATTACTAACTGGCCTAATTTTAATATTGTCTTTAAGACTGGGGTTCCCAGCCTCCAGGCCATGCCCTGGGACTGATCTGTGACCTGTTAGGAACTGGGCTACACAGCGGGAGGTGAGCAGCAGGCAAGTGAGAGAAGCTTCATCTATATTTACAGTGTCTCCCTATCACTGGCATCACTAGCTGTCCCTGAGCTCCTCTTCCTGTCATATCCGTGGTGGCATTGGATTCTCATATGAGCATGAACCCTACTGTAAATTGCACATGTGAGAGGTCTGGGTTACACATTCCTTATAAGAATCTAATGCCTGTGGATATGCGGTAGAGCTAAGGACATAAGCAGTATACTTCAGGGTAGTTGTCACCCATTGCCCCCAGATGGGACCGTCTAGTTGCAGGAAAACAAGCTCATGCCTCTCACTGATTCTGTATTGTGGTGAGTTGTATAATTACTTCATTATAGATTACAACATAATAATAATAGAAATAAAACACCCAATAAAAGTAACGGGCTTGAATCTTCCCAAAACTATCCATTCCACCCCCTGGTCTGTGGAAAAATTGTCTTCCACAAAACTGGTCCTTGGTGCTGGAAAGGTTGGGGCTATTGGGTTAGGTGAGAGGATAGCCCAAACAGAAGGAAAGAGATGGGAGAACAATGGGGTAATGGAGGAGTCAGAACACACAAGTATATATGAGCAAGGTTCGTGGCACCCCACAGCAAGTACAGTAAAAACCACAAAGATCGCTGGTCACAGATCATCATAGCATATATAAAAATGATGAACAGATTCCAAATATTGTGAGAATTACCAAAATGTGACTCAGAAATGCAAAGTGAGCACATGCTGTGGGAAAAGTGGCACCAATGGACTTGCTAGCCACAGGGTTGCCACAGACCTTCAATTTGTAAAAAATATAACCATGCTCTTTGAAGTTGGAGGGAAGAATTTGTTCCATGCCTTTCACCTAGACTGTGGTGTTGCCAGCCAGGTCTGGCATGCTGTAGTTTACAGAAATCTCTGCCTCCATCATTACATGACATTCTCCCTGTGCGTTTGCATCTCTTCTTTTCTCATAAGGACACAGTCATGTTGGACTGGGACCCAGTCAATTCTGTATGACCTCATCTTAACTTGATTACATTTGCAAAGACTGTATTTCCAAATAAGATCACATTCATTGATACTGGGGGTTAGGAATTCAACATATCTTTTAAGGGAACATAATTCAATCCATAACTCCATCTTATATGCCTGTATTTTTTTTTTTTTTTTTTTTTTTGAGACAGAGCCTCAAGCTGTTGCCCTGGGTAGAGTTCTGTGGCATCACAGCTCACAGCAACCTCCAATTCCTGGGCTCAAGTGAGTCTCCTGCCTCCGCCTCCCAAGTAGCTGGGACTACAGGCGCCCGCCACAATGCCCCTCCACTTTTTGGTTGCAGCCGTCATTATTCTTTGGCAGGCCCGGGCTGGATTCGAACCCGCCAGCTCAGGTGTACGTGGCTGGCGCCTTAGCCCATTGAGCCACAGGCGCTGAGCCATGCCTGTATTTTTAAACTAAGAATAGAATTAGGGTAGAAAAATGGATTTTAAAAATAATTTTCTTCTGTTCAACTGCTGGAAAGAAATTGTTTCACTTTGTGACAAGCATGGTCTATGTAGATGTTCGTATTTTGCTCATGAATATTTGTTTTTATTAGAGACATCTGTTTTGGTTTTGCCCTGAATTCTAGGTGACCAGGCATAAACTCTTTACTCCTAAAATGTGTTCTTCAAGGACTCCTGTGGAAAGAGAAGTTACTAAGTTGCTTTTATCTGATGGATTTAAACTTCAAATTCTTCATTTTATATAGTGAACAGAAGCAGACACCCTATGTTAGCCTTTTAGCTACTTTCCACTAGGTTTCTTGGTGTCTTCTCTATGCATGTAGTTTAGGGGTCAGCCTAGGTAGGAATTTATATACAAATTTTTAACTCTCCCTCTTTGTTATTTCTCCTTTCTAGAATCTCCCTCACCATCCTCAATTTGCAGTTGTTTTCTCAACCCTCAATTCTGGCCTCTTCTACCTCAAGCCAGTAAGATCATATTTTTTCTTAAGCTCTATCTCCTCTCAGAACTCTTACACTCGGGAGAAATTTATATAAAATTTTTTTTTTTTTTGCAGTTTTTGGCCAGGGCTGGGTTTGAACCTGCCACCTCCAGTATGTAGGGCTGGCGCCCTACTCCTTTGAACCACAGGTGCCGCCCTATATAAATATTTTTTATATAGATGTTTTTCACTTCTTTCAAGAAGAAGGGTCAAATCTACATTCTTCATTTTTAGCAGTGTATTTTTTTATATTTTTGTTTATTTGCTTAGTGTTTTTCCGCAGTTTTTATAATTGTTATCAGTGGGAGAGTTAGCATGATTTAAGTTACGTAACCATTACTTGAATTAGAATCACTGGACCTCTTTGTACTGTCATATTTACCTGCTAAGTTTATTATTTCACATTCATATATATTATTTCACATTATAATCAGTGTGGTCACTTAAATTTTGGTTTGATTCCTGGCTCTTCTATTTATTACTGGGTTATTTCAAGTTTCTAAACTTCATTGTCCCTGTATGTCAAGTACAAATGATTATGTTTATCTCAAAGAGTTGCTTTTGAATATTAAATGTGAAAATAGTATATGTAAAGCATATGACTGAGGGCTGTGCTCTTAATTGATACTTATAAACACTACTTCGCTTTGTTACCATACCTGCTGTAGAACCTTTGTAAGTTGATCACCCAACAAATTGTAACAAACTGGCAAATATGTGAAGATGGTCAACTTAAAGAGGTGGTCAATGTAGGGAGGTAGTCAGTGTGGAGGGTCTATATAGTCTACTAATGTTGGAAGGTCAGATATTACTATATGGATTACTTACCCAAGATTTTCTTTCTTTCTTTTTTCTTTTTTTTTTTTGAGACAAAGTCTCACACTGTGCCCTAGGTAGAGTGCTGTGGCATCATAGCTCACAACTACCTTAAACTCTTGGGCTCAAGCATCCTCTTGCCTCTGCCTCCCAAATCTCTGGGACTGTAGGTGCCCATCACAACAATGGCTAGTTTTCCTATTATTTTTAGTGGAGATGGGGTGTTGCTCTTGCTAGTACAGGTCTCAAATTCCTGAGATCAAGCAATCCACTCACCTTGGCCTCCTGGAGTGCTAGGATTACAGGCATGAGCCACTGTGCCCAGCCCTTACCCAAGATCTTATTACTAGGTACCAGAAATACCCATTAATTAAATTAACTATGTAAGGTAAGTTTATGCCTTCCAGAGGCTCTAGTTTCAATATTGTCCCATGTCAGAAGGACAAACTGCCTGACTGTGATTCAGAGGAGGAATAATAAAACAAGAATTGATAACACCAAGACTGCGTGGTCAGTGTTCTGGGCAGTGTCCCTTTTCTCTTCTGGGTGCACTTAAGAGCCAACTAACTGAATGGTGATCAGAAGATGCTTTTGTTGCATTTTTGTTTCTATCAAAGAAGAATGGGTCTAAGGAAGTTTCTGATTTTAGAGCCAGGTAGAATTTCCAGTGAGAATACTCAGTCCCAGTAAAATAAATAACATTTGTGTATGTGGTCAAGAAAGAGCGTAATGAAAAATACACCACTATGTAATGAGCTATTCTATCCTTAGAGTTTTCTTATGCCTCAAAAATGAATGATTTGTACCCTGGGCAAACACATAATTTCTGAAATTGGTTACAGAATGGGCTTTTCTATGAATAGTTAACACCAGTTGCTTTCCTGTCTATTAGAATCAAGTTTAGAGTGTGTGTGTGTGTGTGTGTGTATGCTGCTTTTTGTTATATTTAAGCATTGCATGGGATTTTGTGTGTGGTTTTCAAAAACATTTTGCTACAGTGGAAGCAATTTGATGCTAAAGATAAAAGGGGAAACTGGTTGAGTTTGCATTAACTTTCTCTCTGGTAAGCATTATAGGTACTATGTACATTTATGCCTACTGAAGTAGAAACCCATCTATCACATAAACTTAGGGCCAGATTTTGATCTCTAATGTGTAACATGAATTGCTATATGTCTTTTTTCTACAAAAAAAAAAAAAATACTGCTGAGATTAAAATCGGTCCTTTCAATTTGATTTTATTTTTATCTAGACTAAGAAGCAAAATGCAGTGTCAGATGAGGAAATAAAATAATTCCTATTAGGATGTGGTTTATTTTCATATATATGTATGTATGTATGTATGTATATATATATATATATATATATATATATATATATATATATATATATAATTCTTATAGAATTGAGTAGTTATGTATTTCTGTAATTATAGAAAATCGAAAAATCATTATTATACTTTTTAAAATGAAATCTTTTTATCCTTGTTCAATCACATGCACTAACCCAGACTGTAAGAGAAAGCCATATTATGAAAAGAACATTACCTAAAGTTAGAATGTATGAAAAGCAAACAAAGCCTATTTATATAGAACATGAAATTTATCAGAATAGACTTTATGTTTTTTCATGATAATTTAGCAATTTTATTAAAACTTATAATAAAATAAAATATTTAAAATAATAAAGCTGTCGTAATTTGGCATTTATGTGGGTTTTTTTAAGTTACAGGTTTATTCACAGAAAATTTTGCAGATAAAATATTTATTTAAATTTTTTCATAAATTAATGTATTTTATGCATATGACTATTTTTAGCAGTGTAAGAACGTATGAACAAAACACTGCAGTAGGCATTTTTAGGTGATCAAAAAAAATGAATCTTGTATCACCCTGCCTAAAAGTATATAGTGGGACAAATAAAAGCACACATGGATATGTACAGAATGGAGAAAATTTCCAAGTGTAGTTCCCAACAGTGAGATTCCCAAGAAGAATCTTGGTGAGTACCACTTTTCTGTAAGTCTTTAGTTTATTAATCCTCTTGCGAAAAATTCACACAATGGCTGCAGATAATGTCATTGTAGAATCTTTGCTCCTTCAGCTGTTCTTTCCACCTCATTTTTTGCCAGCACCAAAATTAGTTTTTGCAGTCATTCTTTCTTGTGTTCCTTTCACTACTTTCTTTTTTTTTTTTTGAGGCAGTGCCTCAAGCTGTCACCTTGGATAGAGTGCAATGGCATCACAGCTCACAGCAACTTCCAATTCCTGGGCTCAAGCGAGTCTCTTGCCTTGGCCTCCCAAGTAGCTGGGACTACAGGCACCCGCCACAATGCCCAGCCATCTTTTGGTTGCAGCTGTCATTGTTGTTTGGCGGGTCCGGGCTGGATTTGAACTCGCCAGCTCAGGTGTACGTGGCTGACACCTTAGCCCGCTGAGCCACAGGTGCTGAGCCATTTCACTGCTTTCTTAAGGTTTTCTTTCTTCTCATATAGGCCATGCCTTGCAAGTTTATGTTTGGGCTCATTTGCATAATCCAAAGAATCATAAATCACATCAAAGCCAATTGACTTAACTACCACCAAAGTGAGCTCCGAGTCCAAATACAAAGATAACATTGGGTGTGGTGTTGAGTACCACTTAAAAGTACCATTTTTTAATTGTGTTTCAGAATTATAAGTGATTTTTTTTTTCTTTTTTCTTTTTGAGACAGAGTCTTGCTCTGTTGCTCTGGGTGGAGTACTGTGGCATCATAGCTCATAGCAACCTCAAACTCTTGGGCTTGAGTGGACCTCCTGCCTCAGCCTTCTGAGTATCTGGGGCTACAGGCACCCACTACAGCACCCGGCTAGTTTTTCCTATTTTTAGTACAGACAAGGTCTTGTTCTTGCTCACGTTGGTGTAGAACTCCTGAGCTCAAGCAATCCACCTGCCTCTGCCTCCCAGAGTGTTACGATTGCAGGCATGAACCACTGAAGCTGGCCTGGAATTACAAGTGGTCTTTTAGAGAGCCTAGTGTAATGGCTAGAGCATGGGAGGTGCTTAATAAATGTTTAAAGAAAGGATGAACATTCTCTTGTGCCTAGTATTGGAGAGCAGGCTAGATATACTCTGAATCTGTGTATAAGCATTAACTGTTTCTGTAGGTAAATAAGGTATTTTATAATTAGACTAATTTTATCTGGGTTCTGCCATTTTGTGGAATGAAATGGGCATATTATTTTCTTGAACTCCAATCTCTTCATCTGTAAAATGTGATATTAAATACCTCTTATAAGCTTCTGGTGAAAATTGAATGACATAATGCATGTAAACCCTATATTATTTTGCCTATCATAGTTTGGGTTAGAAAACATTGTTAAACTTACTATTACTACTCCTATTATTTTTACTTAAGAAGGAGTGGTTGAAAATACTTCAGTATGAAATAGTAGTAGTTACCATAACATTGACTTAGCATATGAAGCAGAATTTTTATTTCAAATGGATAGCACTTTATTCAACCAATATTGTGTTATTTTTTTTTTTTTTTGAGACAGTCTTACTTTATCGCCCTTGGTAGAGTGCTGTGGAGTCACAGCTCACAGCAACCTCCAACTCCTGGGCTTAGGTGATTCTCTTGCTTCAGCCTCCTGAGTAGCTGGGACTACAGGCATGGGCCACAACACCCAGCTATTTTTTGTTGTAGTTTGGCTGGGGCCAGATTCGAACCCGCCACCCTGGTATATGGGCCTGGCACCCTACCCACTGAGCCACAGGTACCACCTTTGTGTAATATTTTTATATTAAGGAAATATTTGTTATGAGTTACAAACAAAATTAATTAATCATTTAAGTTTGTATTTGATTATTTCGTCTTCTATAGAGTGAAAACCCAAATAAGTACTTAGGAATTATTATTTACTCTTTTATTTATATTTATCCATTCAACAAATACTGAGTAACTGCTATTTGCCATGTAGTGTAGTTGGCACTGGTGATATAGCAATAAACAAGACTGACAAGTCTGTGCCCTCAACGTGTTCGCATTTAGTTGGAATTCTAGTTTATTTTTAACAGATCTGGATTTGCCAGTCTGGCCATGCAAAACTAATTCACAGATGATATTCTAAACATTGTGTTTCTAATTTAGGGAGTAGCTGTTACATGAATGAAGAGTTTTTTGGATGACCCAAGAGTAATAGCCAGGCCAGAAGTCAGGCTTGAAAAGTTACATAGCTTGCATTTTTCTGGAAGTTATATGTAATTGTTATCCTTGGTTATCTTAAAGGAAAGATAAATTTTAGACCATACTTTAAGAAATTACAAGGGCCTCGATAACAAATAAATAACAAAGTTAGGTAAAGATGGTACATGATCACAAATGAATCTAATTCAGAAAACCTTGGCCCTTGGGCTGGTATGTAGGTTTATAGCTGTTTTCTGTTTAGAAATTTTCTTCTATCTTCCTGACCATTTATCACCTTCTTACTAATGACAGTGAAAGAATTTTATTGATGAAAACATTCTACTAAACAGAAAAAGCTACAGGTTCTTGTTTTCTCTGCTTTTGTGCTTAATTGTTTGCATGAGAAGAACAATTTTTGAGAGAGAGCAAGCAAACTAAGAATATGGAGTTTTGCTACAAGTCCTAAGTTCTTACTAATAGGAGAATTTGTGCACATTTTCTTGACCTTTTTGCTCAACTGTAAATAGAGATGATAAAACTCTGAAGCCAGCACAGTGGCTCATACCTATAATCTTAGCATTGTAGGAGCCAAGGCAGGAGGATTGCTTGAGGACAGCAATTGGAGACCATCCTAAACAAGAGCAAGATGCCCATCTCTACCAAAAAAAAAAGTAAAATTAGCTGAACCTACTCTACACACCTGTAATCACAGCTATGTGGGAGGCTAAGGAAGGAGGATCCCTTGAGCTCAGGAGTGTGAGGTTGCAGTGAGCTATGATGAGGCCCCTACATTTCAGCCTGGGCAACAGAGCAAGACCCTATCAAAAGAAAGCTCACCTGATTGTTAAGTGATTCAGATTTCAAAATGAGAAATGAAGCTTCAGAAAGTTTAATACAGTTAGCTGTTTTATTTGACAGAAAGAGAGATAACAATTAATGAAATTGTTAATTGAGCATTTTTAAGTCCCCAATGCTACACATAATCAGGATAATAACTTTGCATTATAGGAATAATTATTGATATTTCTTGGTTATATATAAAGAAATGTGGTCAAAAAATATTCGCTGACTTGCCCAAGGACTTTCAAATTAGTTGGTTGGAGAGACCATGTTTGTGTGGATCTGAATCCAACACTCACTATCACATTTCCTTTCTCTTGGGTGCTAAACACAGAAATGGAGTGAGAAATTTATGCAACCTTAGGTTACCTGTTATGGCCTTACACTTTCCTTTTTTTTTTAATTTTTTATTTACATATTATGCACACATATTGGATGAAATAATATTATATGTCCCTTTCCCTGAAATTCAGCTTCTTTGACTTATTCTCAACTATTCAGCAACTATTTCTAAATATTTTTTACTGACCAGGTTTGAGGTATCCTAGAACTCTGGAAGGCCCAAACAGAGGATCACTTGAGCTTAGGAGTTTTAGACCAGCCTGAGCAAGAGCAGACCCCATCCTGCTAAAAATAAAAAAATTAACTGAGCTTTGTGGTTGGTGACTGTAGTCCCTGCTACTAGGGAAGCTGAGAAAGGAGGCTCAGTAGAACCCAGGATTTTGAGGCTGTTGTAAAGTAGACTGATGCCATGGCACTCAAGCCTGGGCAACAGAGTGAGACTCTGTCTCAAAGTAAGTAAATAAATAAATAAATAAATAAATAAATAAATAAATAAATAAATTTTTTTTACTGCTATCTCTAAGTTTAATAATATAGACATTATAAATAGAAATTACAGATAATTTCTTTATTATCATGGATTATGATTTAGCATAAAGGTACTACCTAGTACTTATCCATCATCATATTTTTCCAAAAATAGTTAAACAGAAAGCAAATGTTTACCTTATTGATGTTATATAAATACTGTTCACTGCAAGACCAAATAATATACTATAATTATATATCCATTATTTTTTAGCTTTTTTATTGCCTATTTTTCTCTCATCTCTGTTATATGTTTTTTGTAATTGCAAAAGAAATTTCTTTCACCTATTGCTCTTATGGTCTGTATCATTATTTTTTGAAATGAGGATTAGGATAAGTGTTGATTTTTATTCAGTTAGTTTCTTTATTAAAATTTTCAGCAGTTTTTCTTGCAGGCACTATAAATCCTCTCTGTCAGACATTTATTCTAACTCTTAAGGCACCTCTGCCCTTGTTTACAAAAAATTTTAAAACCACAACAACATTTTAGAATAAAATAGACAAGTTTTAAAACACAAATGTTTAATCTTTTTTCACAACAAATAATCTCTGTGGTAGGAGAAGGATTTTATTTTAATAAGTAAGTACTTTAAATAAATTAGAATGTGTTTTTAGCACATAGAGAAGATAAAGCCCAAAGCTAGTTAGAGTATTGATAAAATATTGAGTTCCTTTAAGAATTATTACAGCTACTTTAAATCTACATGGGACATTTGAAAATAAAACTTGTAAAGCTTATTGATAACATTTTGTAAGCTCCTTGTACTTATAAAATTATATATATAAGAGCAAACTATTAACACTGTCTTTTTCCTCCCAAACCATTTGAATTTTGTAAAATAAATATTTATTACTTTTAGAAATCAGAAAGAAAAAGGGATAGAGACATTTAGAAGAAATAAAAAGACAAAGCTAAGGAGAAAAAAAGAAATTTAACCTTTATGATTAACCAGCATGGTCAACTTAGGTACCCTAAAATCTCATGGCTAAGAACTAGTTTCACATAACTAAAAATTATATGAAATATAAAAATACTGTTTGCATACAGCTATCCACTAGAAAAATAGTGAATACTAAAAGGCTAAAACAAAGAAATAAAAAACGTGGATAGAAGCGGAACTCAGAGAGGTAAGTCATACAGACATTTGCTGAGCTTGGTAAATTCTGGGCATGGTTTTAATGGCCTCCTGCTGAAAGCGTAACTGGAGACAGTCCTGGACTAATCCATATTAGAGAATGTATACGTTAAGTTCCCTTCATCATAGACTTCCAAATCTCTGAACCTTCATTGTAAGAGTACATAATAAAGTTAGCATATCACCTTCATAGTACTCAAGAAAAAATTGCATAGTTTAAATGATGGCATTGAGCATAAGAAGAGAATAATGTATCGTTTATGGTCACAAGCTGGTATTATGGGTTTGCTACTGAAATTCAAACTACATAATTGAAGCCAAGAATGTAGCTGATCCCACGTTTATGATCCCCCCACATAGCTGGCAAAGGCAAACGTAAATCCTGTTTGAAGGAATCTACTTTTAATATAGGACCCCCAAAATTTCTATAGGTAAAATTCTCAAAAAATATGCATTTGCAATCAAAAATTATAAAACAAAGCATTATGGACAAATGTCAGAGCCAATATTCCAAAGAAGCAGACTCAGAAACATTTCATATGTATATAAAAATTATCAAGCAGAATATCAAATAACTCTGTTTAATAAGGAAATAAAAGAGATTAAAGTAATGATATAACATCTTTGAGAAAGAAGAATGAAGTGGGGGAGAATTTATCTGCCAGATATGAAGATTTGGTACATAATATAAAGGTGTTTAGTAACAGTGTTATACTGATAACAGACAGATTAACAGTGGAACAAAATAAATTGCTGAGAAATATCTATGCACAGGTAGAGAGGTGGTATATAACAGTGCTAGCATTGGAATGAGTTGACTTTTCAAGTAAGTGGTATAGAGATCATAGATTCTTGGTAGAGGGAAAGTGACATTTGACCCATAATTCATGCCATATGTAAATATGGTTTAAAGACTTAACTGTGAAAGGCAAAACTATGAAAATTTTAGCAGACCGTCTTCAGAGTGGAAGAAAAATTAAAATTCAAAATGAAAAAACATTAAACATTAAAGAAAAGATTGTTAACTTTTATTTCATTGCAGTTGTGATCTTATTTTCAAGAGTCACAATAAAGAGAACAAAAAGACAAGTTGCTAACTGAAAAAGATATTTGCAACACATATAATTGAAAAAGAATTATTGCCAATCAATATGAACAAAAAAATAGAAAAATGTGTCAAAAGACTTTTTGAGAAGTCTTAATGTGACTTTACAGTCCAATTGCTTTTTATTTCTGATATTCTCAGTCTGTCCACCTATCCACTCACCTAAAGGAGCAAAATTTACTGCCACGTGCTCCTCGTTTATTGTTTCATGAATAAAAAGTATTAAAAGGAAATTTAAATTGGCTGGTTAAAATTACCCCTGAGCGTACTCATTCCCGTATTTCTTTTCTCTATCCCCACAGAGTTCATTTTTCCTTTCTCTCAGCTTCTAACCTTTGAAGTAGTCATTGCTTTATATTCATTCTTCTTCTGTAGTGTAAAGCAGATACTATATTATTTACTAGAATATTACTACTGATCATTTTTCCCTGACATGACACATATAAGTGTATATCATTTTTACATTGATAAATTTTTTAAAATTGTATCTCTTTTTAGCCATGAATCTTCTCGACAATATTATTTCCTACCTCACTCTTTCCTTCTGCCTTTTGTTACCATCTAAATAGCGCTTCTCAGCCAGAATTTCTCCGAGGAACATCCAGCAATATCTGGAGACATCTGGGGCTTTCATTATGGGTGGGGTATAATACCAAACCAGACATGCTGCTTCACATCCTATAAGGCATGGATTCATCCTTTACAACAAAGGATTATGTAAAATGTAAATAGTACCACAGTTGAAAACCCTTCTTTATAAGTGCCTTGTAACCACTTTATCAAGCTTGTATTCTGTCTACTTTTGGCTCTTCCTCACATACTTGCCCTTGTAGGGAGACCCACTCATTTTCTTAATGCAATAAAGATTATATTCCCAGTTCACCTACTTCGCTGTAGCCATTAGATACAGCGTTTTCTTCACTGAGAACCACAAAATAGTAGAAAGTGGAAAATGGATTGGCAGAAATAGTTTTGAATGAAGACAGCTCTTCTTTCAGAGTTCTGTTTATCAGGGTTTTTTCTCTTTATAGATTATGAAATTTATACAAATTAATGAAACAAGATAAAAAGAAAAGAAACTCTTATCTTAAACTCCCCCTCCTCCAAAAACTAACCAATACTAAAGGTGTAATAAAGCTTGGGATCAAGTCCTTCTGTGTGAAATTAGGCAAGGCATTTCCATTTAATTTTTCTAAGCCTCAATTTTATCTTCTGTAAAACAAATGCTCTTTTTATCAGGCTTTTTTCTCTTTATAGATTATGAAATTTATAGAAATTAATGAAACAAGATAAAAAAACTCTTCAGAGGGTAATCCTGCCTTGTTTTTCATTTCCAGACTTGGAAAAGAAATATTTAATGGGTGGCTACTTTGTTGTGTCTGTCATTATACTATGCTGGTGCTTTCAGAGACTTAGCTCATTAATTCTCATTACAACTCAAAGAGAAATATTTTTATTCTTACTTTACAGAAGATAAAATTGAGGCTTAGAAAAATTAAATGGAAATGCCTTGCCTAATTTCATACAGAAGGACTTGATCCCAAGCTTTCTTACATCTTTAGTATTGGTTAGTTTTTGGAGGAGGGGGAGTTTAAGATAAGATTCTCACTGTATTACCCAGGCTAGAGGGCCATGGCATCAGCCTAGCTCACAGTAACCTTTGAACCTAGGTTCAAAGCATCCTTGTGCCTCAGCCTTCCCAGTAGCTAGGATTACAGGCTCCTGACACACTTGGCTAATTTTTCTACAGGGTCTCACTCTTGAAGGCTGGTCTGGAACTCCTGAACTCAAGTGATCCTCCTGCTTAGGCCTCCAGAGTGCTAGAATTACAGACATGAGCCACCACACCTGGACATGTCTTTGTATTCTTTCTGCTGTCCCACTATTCCACTTTATATTTTATTACTTGTGTCTGCCTGTTTCATATAGCTCTTTTTACAGGCTTTATTTTGCTATCTAGATTATAACAATATTTGAAAAACAGTGAGTTATTTTAATGTTCCCTTTATTTTCTTAAACTCATTTTTCACTCTGACACAATTCAGAGTACCTAGTATAGTGCTTTAGGTACAAAAAATGAAATAAATATTCTTTAAAAAGAAAAAAGGGATGAAGGCCAGAAGGGAAAGGTAGGAATGCCTGACTTCTTTAGAACAATGTCAGAAGCCGGCCAAAGCAATTATTTCGTAACACAACAGGTTAGATTTTCAATGTAAATTAAGATTTTGTTTATATTTCTTTTTGAATCAAAAAATACTATGCTTTAGAAGCCCTTGTTACTTGATGTATTTGAATCATTTATTTTGCTGAGTTTTTTCTTGTTGTTGCAGTGAAATGTCATGATACGAAAGGAAAAGATTGTCATGCATTATGAACTTACCTGTACCTTATTCTTACCATCAAAATAAAAAACATTTGATCATTTTCATAATAATTTTAGTTTTCAGTGACAAAAAGACATTTGAAAGCAATACCTATTCATAATATTTTTTTAAATTCTCAGTAGCTTATACCTAATAAGATAGAGCAGAATGGTTAATATAAATTTATTAAAAGCATATGTTTTACGTAATTTCTATTCAATTTATTTCCTTGGCTCTTGATAAGTTATTATTTTTCACGGGAATTGCTTCATGTTTTAAAGAGTGCCAAATTCTGCATGCTTAGCTTAAAACTGTGTTCATGTAAAAACAATTCAGAGACAACATTTAACATGTGTACATGATCAACAATTAATGAAATTGTTGATTTCACATGACACATTATTTCTATGTATTAAAAAGTACAGGTCATTTTGAGAAGGAAGAAATAATCATAATCATTCACAACTTCCCCTGCCTTGATTTCATCAGGGCAATCTCAGGGGCAAAGTAATGATGGTAAATGAATACATTTGAGAAGTTATGTGAGTGATCTAACTGAAACTGATGCTCAATCAAGTGTGGAAATCTTTGTTCTCCCTCACCTCTACCAGAGAGAGGTTGGTAAAGTATGGAGACATTACTGGCTGCCACCGTGATTAGAGACAGCTGTTGCCATTGTACAGCGTTACTGGAGGCGTCTAAGAATACTTAATTTCTGTGGAGCATGGAGCAGTCCCAAATAACAAAGACTTTTCCTATCCAAAACATTTGAGGTGTCCCAATTAAGAAACTCAGAAAGATAATGATTTGTATTCTAGTTAGGAGTATGATATATGTATAAAATACCAGATATCTTTAGGGAAAATCATTGAGAGTTGGTGGATCTCCAAGGAAAAATTTTTAAATTTAACAAATCTCTAGCCATGAAGATGTTTATTGGAAGAATCTAATTTACCCAGGTCACCATGGCATTGTGGCATTTGAATAAATTATCCTGTACTATTGTTAGAGACATTTTTTACACTGTTAACCCTTTAGTAAGGCCCAGCAATGGAAATAGAGACTAAGTCTCTTATTATAAACCTTTTTGAAGTTTGGCTGCTGAAATTCGGCAGAAATAGTTGATTTAGATTTAGGCTAACTTAATAGTCTGGTACTTGATGCAAAGGGTCACAGAAAAAGGCAGAGAGAATGCTAAGAGGACAATGTCATACTATAATCCCCACCTCATAATCAAAAAATTAATAAAGAAAACTAACCACATTCTATTTCCTAAGCATTGAAAAGATATTTTATATGCAGTCTTTCTTTTATTTGTCCAGCTAAATGTTGCTATGATATAGAGTAGGAAAAGTGATGGAGAAGATATAGGTCCTGCAATACAAGGACATCTAGTGTGATAAGGGAGACAGAGAGACAGCTAGTTGTAGCTACAAGAGAAATACTCTGATGTGTAGTAACTATGGGTACAGTGGGGACATAGATAGGTGTACCTCAGAGATAGTGCAGGTTTGGTTCCTCATGACACTAATATAGCAAATGTTGCACTAAAACCAGTTCCATTTTCCTTTTCTCCATTTTTTTTATTGTTTTTGTTTTCCTAGTATGTATAAAAGTTCCATTTATAATGTATTCTAGTCTATTTTTTTTTTTTTTGAGACAGAACCTCAAGCTGTCACCCTGGATAGAGTGCTTTGACATCATAGCTCACAGCAACCTCCAATTCCTGGGCTCAAGAGAGTCTCCTGCCTCCACCTCCCAAGTAGCTGGGACTATAGGCACCCGCCACAACTCCCGGCCATTTTTTGGTTGCAGCCGTCATTGTCGTTTGGCCGGCCAAGGCTGGATTCGACCCCGCCAGCTCAGGTGTACGTGGCTGGCACTTTAGCCCGTTGAGCCATAGGCGCCGAGCCTGTACTCTAGTCTGTTAAGTGTACAGGAGCATGATATACAAAAAATACAATGTATATAATCTTAATTTAAAAATAATTTCTTGCTTAAAAAGTGCCATCTGAGCCTTTAGTGAGTTGTCATAATTTGCTGGTGCAGGCTCTTGCCTCCATGTTGATGGCTGCTCACTAATCAGGATGGTTATTGCTGAAGAGGGAAATAGCTGTGGCAATTCCTTAAAATTAGACTGAAATGAACTTTGCCACGTCAGTTGACTCTTCCTTTCATGGAAGATTTCTCTGTAGTAGGCAATACTATGTGGTAGCATTTTACCCACAGTAGAAGTTCTTTCATAATTAGAGTTAATATTCTTAAACCCTGCTGTGCTTTATCAACTCAATTGATGTAATATTCTAAATTTTTTGTCATTGTTACCTAGTTCACAGCATCTTCACCAGGAGCAGATTCCATCTGAAGAAACCACTTTCTTCTCTCATCCATAAGAAGGAACTCCTCATTTGTTAAAATTTTATCCTGACATTGCAGCACTTCAGTCACATCTTCAGGCTCCTCTTCTGATTCTAGTTCTCTTGCAATTTCCACCACATGTGCAGCTACTTCCTCCACGGAAGTCTTAAAGTCCAAACCCCTCAAAGTCATTCATGAGGGGTGGACTCTACCTCTTCCAAACTCCTGTAAGAAGCAGGGTCTTCCCATTGCCCAGGCTGTTCTCTAACCCTAGGCTGAAAAGATCCTCACTCCTTGATTTCTTAAGAGTGCTAGAATTACAAACATAATTGTGGAACTGTGCCTGGTCCCCCAACTCCTGTTAATGTTGATTTTTTAATCCCTTGTGAATCACAAGCATTCATATTGGCATCTAGAATAGTGACTGTTTTTGAAAAGGTTTACACAGCACTTTGCCCAGATCCATCAAAGAATCACTATCTATGGTAGCTGTAACCTTATGAAATGTATTTCTTAAATAGTAAGACTTGATCCATGAGCTGCAGAAAGGATATTGTGTTAGCAGGCATGGAAACAACATTAATCTCCTTGTACATCTCCCTCAGAGCTCCCGGACAACTTGATATATTGCAATGAACAATAATATTTTGAAAGGAATCTTCTGAGCAGTAGGTTTCAACAGTGGACTGAAAATATTCAGTAAACTATCCTATACAAAGAAGGTGCTGTCATCTAGGCTTTGTTTTTCCTTTTACAGAGAATATGCAGAGTGCATTTAGCATAATTCTTTTTTTTTTTTTTTTGGAAAGCAGTCACTGTTTATTAACTGACCAGATTACAAAAACAATCAGGGCAGACACCTTAGTTCATTCTTCTAATAAGCCTATTGATTTGGTCTTCCCTGTTACCAGCATCTCCACCTTCTACAAGGTGGGTTGTCTTTTT
>CAUYRH010015801.1:0-59354 GCA_963574655.1 Perodicticus potto | reverse complement strand
CAACTGACGTATTAACCAGGTATGATAGAACACACCTGCAGGCTGAGCACTCAGGAGGCTGAGGCAGGAGGATCCTCTGAGCCCAGGAGTTCGAGGTTGCAATGAGATAGGATGATAGCACTGCACTCTGGCCTGGGTGATGGGTGAGACCCTGACTCAAGAAAAGAAAAAATAAATAAAATAATGTATCTAAAGTACTTGCACAGTGCCAAGCGTGTGCTTGTGTGTGTGCAATCAATGTGTGTATTAGAGAAGGGTTTGTTTATTCTGTCAGATGAGTAGAGGCGGTATGTAAGGTGGTAAAATGTTCACAGGTGGATCAGATCTGGGTGAACCACTGAGCACGGAACGTGTATTTATAAAGCCCGGCCCTGAAGAAAAGGAAGTGAGGACTTTCCTCCGGCCCCAGCTCCACAGCCCCCGGCCCGACCCTGTGATCTGGGTCCCCCGCCCCAGTCCGGGCGGGTTCATGCCTCTGTCCTCGGCACTCCCTCACTAATCCAATCGTCCCATTTCTACTTCTGGAATGCTCTCGAGTCTGTCCTCTCTTCTTCTGTCACTTCTTCTGCCTTAACTACTAAACAACAAAAGTGCTGCCCTCCTAACGATCTCCCTGACTCCAGCCGTCGAAGGTTCCCTGGAGTCATTCCTCCACGCACAGGTCTGAGCCCGTCTCCCCCATCTGACAAGCCCTCCGTGCCTGTGAGACGGACGTCAGTATTTCACAGGGCACATGAGGCCTTTGAACAGCTGGCTTCTTCCCGTCACCCCGATTTCAGCCACTCGAAATTCCTCCCTCTCCCCGCGACATGCCGAGCTTTTCCACTCCTCTGTGAACGTGCGTGCTGTTCTTCTTTCTTCCAGGCACGCGTCCTCCTGTCTGAGTAACCCCTGTCTTCGGGACAGTTGCCGCCTTCCCTGTCCTTCGGTGGCGTTCTCAGCATGCTTTCTTTTATTGTATGTTGTCAGAGGATATTGTGATTATTTGTTCAGCTCAGTTTCCTTCCCTCTTGACAAACTCCTTAAGGATAAAAACCGTCTTCATCGTGGCAAGTCCCTGCCCTCGCTCGCTGTCTGATCCATGACTGCCGGTCCGTCTGTGACACGGGGACTAGTCCATAGTGAACCCTCTAGAGCAGCGGGTCTCAACCTGTGGGTCGTGACCCCTCTGTAGCAATGAAAATACATCCTGCAAATCAGATATTTACATTACGATTCATAACAGTAGCAAAATTACAGTTATGAAGTAGCAACGAAAATAATTTTATGGTTGGGGTCACCACAACGTGAGGAACTGTGTGAAAGGGTCCCGGCATTAGGAAGGTTGAGAACCCCTGCTCTAAAGGACTGTTGACGGAACAAAACGTTGAAGCTGGGTAGTAGGATAAATCATAATGTAAACTGTTCTTATGCATCTGAAATTGTAGGGACCAACATGTCAGCCATCCCTTGTTTCAGTGGCGACTCATGTAGCTGGTGATTACTCAGCTATTTTATTCGGCACCAACATCAAGATTATTGTGTTTTCTACCTGCTGCCTTCAGATATAATTCACGTGCCGTATGCAATTCAGTGTTTCTTAGAATACTCAAATAGTTGTGCAAACATCCCCACTCTGTAATTTTAGAATATTTCATCACCCCTGAAAGAAACTGTGAACCCATTAGCAGTCACTCCCACACCCCCCTCCACCTGGTTCTTAGCAGCCCCACTCTGCCTTCTGTCTCTATGGATTCAAATAGTCTGGGTGTTTCATACAAATGGAATCATACAATACATGGTCTTTGTGACTCACATCTCTCACTTTGCTTACATTTTTAAGGCTCATCCACGTCATATCATGCATTGATATTTTCTTCCTTTTTACTGCCAAATAACGTTCCATCATATGGATACTACATTGTCTTCATTCATATCAACATACACGTTGCCTCCCCTTGTAGCTATTGTGAGTAATGCAGCTGTGACCAATGGTGTAAGTTTTGTGTATGTGTTTTTTTGATTCTCAGATGTATACCTAGGGATTGTCGGGTCATATGGAAGCTCCAAGTTTAACATCTTGAGAAACTACCAAATCTTTTTACAGAGTGGCTGCATCATTTTGCATTTCTACCAGCAATGTTCAAATTTAACAATATCTCCATGTTCATGCCAACACCTGTTATTGTTGTGGTTTCTTTTAAAATTAACATTAGAGTGTTGTGTTTATTTTACAACCTTAAAATACCCTATGAAAGTTTCTCAACTAACCCTGAGTTTATGCAATGTCATCAAGTCTATAGGAAAGTTAAAGATGCTGGTTTACCTGGATATGTCAAAAAACAGAATAGAAACGGTCGACATGGACATTTCTGGATGTGAAGCCCTCGAAGACCTCTTACTATCATCCAATATGTTGCAACAGCTGCCTGACTCTATAGGTGAGAATGTCATATTTTGTCATAAATATTTATATCAATGTAACATTTTCTTTTGACAGTATAATTTTTCCATAGCTATAGGCAATGTACTATTAGTCTGATATTAATAAATTAACAAATTAACCATACAAATAATAAAATAGTATTTTACAAATATCATAAAATGAAATATTCTAGTTTTTAAATTCAAGAAGGAGATCTTAATTTAAGATTAAAATGATCTTACTAAATTGATCCATTTAAAAAATTGTTAGATCATTTATATTGTGAAATGTCATTATAAGGAGTATGTATCTTAAGTTTATAGTAATCTGATAACTATGTATCTCTTTATATCTTGATAGAATTATGGTAGTTCCATCTAAAGATGTTGTTATGTTCAATTGTTAATATTGTAACATTGTTATAATATAGAATGACACATGAAAATGCACAAGTATAGAATGTCTTCTTAGTTCTGTTATTTTTAAAAGGACACATTGTTTTTCTTGTCTTTATCATGTTACGATTCATGAGGGCAGATAACTTGTCTGTTGGTAACAGAGTAAGCGTTCAATTTATTGCTTATAAATTTGTATGTAAATAAAATGATGAAAGACACATTTAAACAATGAAGAAACAATTTTGTATCAGTATCTTGCTGTTATTATTTATGAGAGGACGCACTAGAAGGGTAACATTGAATTACTTAACTTTGGAGTGCAGCTCTTGCCCTCATGTGACAGGTGTCACATGTTCCGGAGCTTAATGCTTAGTTGTCACAAGTTGGCTGGCCCAGTTGAAGACGAGAGAGTCTCCCAAAGTTTTCTTCACTGTTCTATTGTTTTCATTTTGTCATTGTTTCGGGCTGATAAAGAGCATTAGTTTTAACAAATCAAAGTCTGACTTTCCTTTCTTTCTAGGTTTGCAGACTTTTTGAGTTATATAATCACATTTTATAATGGGATTTTTCAACTTGCCCAACTATAGGTCTTAACTGAGAGCTGTAGCAAACATTTCCTCCTTTCCAGGCTTTGTCTTTGAAAATTCTGATTGAGTACGTGTGGTGAGCCCTCTGTTCTGTATTTTTATTAAACGTCCTATATAAAACTCATGCTCAGACAAATTTAGGAAATGCTGATTTATGTGTTAACGGGTAAGGAAGTGTAATGGTTAAAAAGAACATTCCCTGGTGAGATCAGTGGTCCAGAGAGGTGATACATAACCTCACAGGCCAACTGAACCACCGTTCCATCCCCTTTCAAGTACATCGTGAGGATAGAAAAACCAAATACATTTTTAAAACATATTTTTAAATGTATTTGGCATTTGGTATTCACTGCTGCCTCCTTGGTGCCAAGAACTGTGCCTGTCATGTGGTAGATACTCCATGAGCAGTTAAATAAAAGAACGTAACCGTGGGTTAGAAGAATGAGCTCTGTCCTGAAGCCCAGACAGATGCCAGTCCAGTGATGACCCCAGGCCAGCTGGGCTCTGGACCACAAACCGCAGCCATAGCAGTTCCTGCAGTGATATAATGAAATAGAAGGACCTTAAGCATAATAGAGGAATCAGAGCTTACCAAATATTAAGGCAGGTACCTCTTTTTTGTGAAGAAAGACTGGAAAAACCCTACAGCTGGTATAGGGAGTTATGGAGGAAGGAGAGGACAGAAGGTAAAGTGCTGGAAACTGGGGCGAGTCACATGCTGGCTTGTCCTGGACTGCAGTGTCCACAGGGTGAGAACACCACGTCGCTGTCAGAACACCTGCCTCTGAAATCCAGAAGCCTGGAGATCAGGGGAGACCAGAAGACTGTCCAACAGGGAAGGGTGAGCGTGGGGAAAGAGAGAACTTTCACTCTCACAAGGAGCTTGCAAACAAAGGCTTCAAAGGAGAACTGACATTATGACAACCAGAAATTCACCCAAAGTGGAAAATTCGCCCGAAGGGAAACAAAAGTTACAAACAACGTAAAAAATGAGTTTAAGTATAAATAGATCCTCAAATACATCAAAGGAAGAATAACATTCATAAAATTATTAAGATTCACAAAAACAAGAGCCATGGTGATTATGAAAAAGAACCAATTAAAAATCCTGGAAATGAAAAGGGAGAGGTTGTGTTGGTTGAAGGGCACAAAGTGGTAGTAAGACAGGAGGAATAAACGGTGAGCATTTAGGGTGACGATGTGTTAATGAGCTTGCTTCAGTCGTTCCACACCGCATACATGTATCATTTTGTGCCCCATAAATATGTATGATTATAAACTGTCAAAAAATTTACATTAAAACAAATCCTAGAAATGAAAATTCTACATAGGGAAATAAAAAAAATGCAATAGTTATGGCAAAGAGCAGGTGAAATAGAGTCAGGGATTAGTAAATTGGAAGGTAATACTGAGGAACAGAACAAGGACATAGAGATTTCTTCAATGGAAAATATTAAAAACTATTTAAGAGACAGAAAATGGAATGGAAATTGTATTCTAAAAGTAAAAATAGTAAAAAAAGGTATATTCTCCAGAAATACAGGAAAGAATGAATGCAGAGAAACTACTCAAAGATAAAAATAGTTGAGAATATTTTTTCAGCAGTAAAGATGCTAGTAATCTTTCATATTAAATGTACAAAAATAATTCTAAAATGGATAAATGTCATAAATTCACCTTGACTTATTGTGGAATAACAATCCCAAAGGGCAAGAAAGCGCATCTACAAAATAATAATTAGAGATTTCAAAATTCTTGTCAGTGAAAATAGCTTTGGACAGTGGAGTATCTTCAAGCACTGAAGAATATTAACAGGCTGATGGATTTCTATACCCAGCCAAACGCTCATTCAAGAATGAAGAGCCAGGCGGCACCTATGGCTCAGTGGCTAGGGCACAGGACCCATATACCGAGGGTGGCAGGTTCAAACCCGGGCCCCGGCCGAACTGCAACAAAAAATAGCCGGGCGTTGTGGTGGGCGCCTATAGTCCCAGCTACTCGGGAGGCTGAGGCAAGAGACTCGCCTAAGCCCTGGAGTTGGAGGTTGCTGTGAGCTGTGTGACGTCACAGCACTCTACCGAGAGCGACAAAGTGAGACTCTGTCTCTACAAAAAAAAAAAAAAAATGAAGAGCCAATAAAGGAATTCATGTGGTCAATTAAGTTGTAATATCTAGATAACTAGTGACTATAAAAGAGGGAACTTTTATGTTTAAAATATGGAAATAAGAATCACAGAGGAGCGTTATTAGAGAGAGTAACCGAGTGGTAAGGACCTTACCTTGTTCAGGAAGAGACTAGAAATACTAACTAACTTGAGAATTTGTAGAAGATGTTAGCTTAAATATTTGCTACATGTTCAAAATGTAAATGAATCTACTTAATAGAAATGGAGTTTATAATTTCCAAGCCAGCAGAGGAGGGAGAAAGGTGTGAAAGAAAACACATATTTATATAGCAGAAGAAAGAAAAATAAAATTTTAAAACTAATACAAATAGAAAACCAAAGATGGCAAAAATAAATCCAAATCATTTGTCATAAATCACCACATTTGTAATGGAGTTAATAGAGTAAACTTATTTTATTAAAAGCTCCAGAATTTCAGGGTCATCTCCATTCTGGATGTGAGGCAGACCGAAGACCACACACAGAAAATTTGATTCTAAAAAGGTGGTAGGAACAAAGTGTTATTATAACATGGTGTCATTGCTTGTTTAAAATATCTTCCTTTAAGAAAACAAACTGGGAAATTAGCATGTGTAGGGGACAGAGAATATCCTGCCAGATCCCGGGAGGAGATAAGACAGATTCAGACAGGCTGCTGGTATTACGGATTGTACACCTTCCTCTGGGAACTGAATGCTTCCAAATGAAGAAAGTAACTGTGATAGTAGCTTACTCTTCAACTAACTCAGTGCCACACCAGCCTTTCAGAAGTATCTGTAAGTCTGCAGGGTTGCCATAATCTCTGCTTACAGATGTAGAAGGACTGAGTTTTCTCAGAGAGGAGAATTACTCAAGAAAAAATCCCCTTCTTGATAAAGAGAAGCTTCAGGGTTGAAGACTAAGAGCTCTTTCTAAGGCCCTAGAATAATTCACTGATGCTAATTCCATGGCAGATTGCATCACATCTGCCTTCTTCGAGCATGGATTATCCATTGGTCTACCAGCACTTAAAAGAATAGGAGACAAGGATGTTCATAGTATTAACAGAAGGATAATACTATCCTTCTGGAGCAACTGAAGTAATCTCTTTACTTCCATCACGTCTGTTTGCGTTCCTTTTAGGGGTGTTCAAATGGAGAGGTCAGTCCAACAAGTCCCCCGTGCTGAATCACTTTCCTTGCACTGGTTCCAGGGAAATCGAAGGGATTCTTTTCCTCTTTGAAATAGAGTTTTAATAGTGTACTTTGCCATGGGATTCTTTTCCTCTTCTAAATAGAGTTTTAATACTACATTTTGCCATGCATAATGCACATTTTCCTCCAAATTTTTGTAAGTAAAATAAAGATGCACTTTAAACGTGGGTAGTATTAATTCTGCATCTATGTGTTTTAAATTCTTTTATTTATGCTTATGCATTTAAAATGCTTATGCATTTAAAACTCTGCATTAAAATTGCTAAAATTCCTTTATAATATAAAAAACAACTACCTAAATATAAACAAATACAAATTTGTATTAAATAATTAAAATAACTTATCTTATTCAGTTCCCGGTTAAGGGCACAGGTTTTTAGTCAGATTACCAGAGTTTAGACCCTGGTCTTTTTACCTTAATAGCCACGTGACCTTAGAAAAATTACATATTTTCTCTATGCCTCAGTTTCATCAACATTTCATATAAAGTGAGAGTAGGAATAGTACCTGCATCACGAGATTATTTTGAAGAATAAATGAATTAATATATGTGAAATTGTGTATATTGTATTTCTTACAATACTACCTGACATAAAGTAAAGCAACTATTATAATAATATAATTATTATAATCTTAGATTTGATGAGTATACAACTATTTGCTTTCAAAGTTCTATTGCAAATATGTAAGTATCATGTGACTATTACTTTAATAAAAAAATATTACTTTAATGTTATTTTAATATATTTAATATATTTTAATAAAAAATTATATCAATGATTAATACATCGATACTAATTATATATTTATATGTATATAGCTAAAATTATGGTGAAAAGCCTCCTTTTTCTTTTTCTCCAGTACTTCTTAGATGGAAGTACAGGATAAGGGGGTGGAGCATTGGAGAAAGGCACGGGAGAGAAAAATAGGGCAAAAGATCTTGGATTTCTGCAGAGCCGCTGCACTGTCCACACACAGGGAAGGAATTATCTGCCTGAGGAAGGCATGAGGACGAGGCCAGGCTGGCGACCTCATTCCACTTCAGAAACAAAGGCGTTTCACAGAAGCTCCAGAATCTGCTCAGAGCAGCCCTGTGTGGCTTCTTGTCACACCCTGGGACGACAGCAAGTGACAGGCAACAGCGGGCGTACGTGAATCAGACGGCGAGGATGAAGACTTGCTACTCCAAGTCATGCCCAGGTCTACACGGTGCAGGAACAAGCAAAGTTTCCATGCTTACTGCTGATCCTAGCCAAGGATTTATGATCCCAGAAAGAGCAGGTCGTCTGTAGGAGCTTTCCACCAGCGTGATCACAACTGCCGCCCTGCGAGGCCTCGGTGTTCATTTGCTAATTATCAGGCTTAGTTCGGATTTGCTTTCGGTTTATATCCCAACAGAAACGTTGGTTATTAGTACTCAGGAGTTAATTACATATTAAATCACAGCTGCTTTAAACATTTCAACCGGTCCATGTGCTAAAGAATGGAAAAGGGAAATGGACCAGGTGTGTGTGCAGCCCCGGGTCTTGTCGACCTCTGTGTGCTGATGTCCTGAACTCCCACTGAGGGAAGCAAAGTTTTTGCAACCAGAAGGTCAAAAATAGGTTGTACATAAACATCGGTTTGTGGGTTTATATTACAGGCAGAGTAGAGCCAATTAACAGACAGCACTCATCACAGTGACTCATTCGATTCCCTTGACGTCACACTTCCTGTCGTAAATACACTTTTATGTATTAATCAACTTTCTTCTCTGTTTTTAGGACTGCTGAAAAAACTAACTACTCTAAAAGTAGATGACAATCAGCTCACCCTGCTGCCCAATACAATTGGAAAGTAAGTGCCATGTTCTGTACAGTCAGCCTCTCTGAAGTCAGAAATCAGAGGACGGATTGAGTTTTCTGCTTGAAAACAGTTTCTTCTGAAGATACTAATAATCTTGCTCATTTTTCAATGCATTTAGACCAGATTTCACAAGCAAAGTGATCACCCAGACCTTTAGTATACTCTTGCTGATACTTTGCGGATATTATTAACTTGATGTTTTGGATTGAACAGCAGCTCTAAATTCACCTGACTATTTCTGCAAAATCAAACTAATTTTGATAAGGCCCTGCAGTATGTATGTGCTACCATTATGCTATTAGTAATTCTTAAGGTATTAGAAACTTAAGGTATTTATAGAAGTTTAATATAGTTACAGAAGCTAAAGAGAAAAGCATCTGCTTTAGCAAACATATTTTAAAACTTCAAGATTAAAGTCCAGTGTTGCCTATTAAGGTAAACTATACTCTATTTGATAGCAACTTAATTCCTAATTTTATCCTGCCATTGACATTTGGATTATACTTCTTTAAGAGATACGTGTTATCAACATTTCATGAAAACACTTTTGTTTACAATCTGTGTAAAGTGAAAAATCAGTGTAAGTTGTCTTCATCCTAAAATTACATAAGGCTATTTGTGGGGAACTTGCTCCACATCTCAATGTGAAAAAATTATATAAATCCTTAATTTAACAAATTGGGATATATATATACACACATACATATATACACATATATACATATATATGTATATATGTGTGTGTGTGTGTATACTCGAGGGGAAAGCTTCCTTTTTTTCCTAGACAGCTTTATTAGCTATAATTGACGTACAACAAACTGCACACTTTTAAAGCCCATTGTTTGGTAAGTTTGGGCACAGGGGAAAGCCTGAGCCATCTCCACTGCAATCAAGATGGCAACACGTCCCTCGACCTCCCCATCCCTTGGCCGACTGCCTCTCCATCCCCCACCAGGTCAGCAAGTAACCACTGTCTGGAAAGCACCACTTTTGCAGAGTAGAACTATTAGACAAAATTCAAATTCAAGTGTTCAGACTTGGGAGAATAGTAAAATGTGATTTAATGCCCACGCCCTCAGTACGGTTGTCTCTGCCGTCACTTCCATTTTCTGCAGTAGAGCGCACAGAGCTTGACTTTACTGGGCTCACACAAAAGCACTCGCCGCATCTGTCTGACGCTGTTGGAATCTCTTCTTATCTGTTCATATTCTCAGGCACCAATCTTAGGTCAATTCTCAGGGGAAAGTGAACTCAACACCATGTGTCCCTACTACGGTCATGATTGGTCTTTTAGCACTTATGTTCACATTTCTTACAAAACTGATTACCCTAGCTCTTTGAAGACAGAGAGGCTCAAACATCCAAATATAGACAAAGAAAAGTTGCTTTCTCAATCGGCAGTAAGCTCCGACTTTGGTTGTGCTGAGGACTAGCTTTCATCAGCAGACTGGGGGTTTTCAGCCAGAACACTGGCCTCTTGATGACCCCTCTGCTTTCTCTGGGGTCTGGACTTAGTCCGTGACGGCCCTGGAGATGTATGTGCTTCGAACTCCTGTCTCTCACCCGAGCGAGATCTTTCCTTTGTCCCTTGCCAGCAGCAACTCATGCTAGACTTGGCCTTGAGAACAGGCAACCTCCAGCTCCGTCTCCGTCTCCTCCCCAGCAGCCAAGCGGGGCCTTGGGGCCTGACTGTGCACCAGGCCTGGTTCCTGCACCAGCACCAGCATTGAGTCATGTTCTTGAAATCTTCCTGGTAGTTGCATTATAAATGCAGAGAAAGCTAAGCTATTCAAATAGTAACCTAATATAAAATACTTCCATAAACTTTTTTACTAGTGTGTTTAAAGGAACAGATTTAGAAACATCATTCGGATGTCAATAGTTTACAGTTGCTCAGACCAAAACCTTATTCCAGAAGAGTGGGGTGAGTGACCAGGAATTAGAGCATCTGTGAATCCTGAGAAAGCAGAATAGCGTGGCTTCTGTTGAAATCTGCTCATTCTTATTAAATTCTCAGATGTCACAAACCCAGAAGAAATACTTAGGCTGTGTGGCAGAAGCAATATTTAAAAAGAGAGGGACAGGGCAGAGGCTTTGTTGAAAGTCCCAGTAGAACTTAAGGAGATTCTTGTGGGAATAGGGAGAAATCACTTCTTTGCTGGCCCATAATCAAGTTCAGCCAACGTCATACTGGGGCTGAGCACAGAAGCTGCCGAAGTGAAGCTCTCGCGTGTGGACGGAGGGATCCACTCAAAAATCAGTAGGCAGGTGTCCCTGGAACCTACGACTCTGCAGGGTCTGGGCATCACCTAGAATGGGACTGATAAGCAGTGACCTACATAATGAGAGACGTGGACAAAAGGAAGAAGAAATTTGGGGTGTCCATCTTAGAGAAATGTTTCTTTAAAAATTGCCTGAAGTGGGGATATAGCTGCTTGAGGAGCAGAGCACCCGAGAATCTGGGTGCACAGGCAGCAGGTGCAGCCCAGCCCATCTTTCCAGGCCTGCTGGTGCATCACTGTGCTCATTGCGGCCCCAGAAACCCCGAAAGCCCCCGCTCCCCACGCTGGCTCTGGACTCTGCACCCCGGTAATGGCTTCAGAGTAAAGAAGCATTTTCAGTCCCGCTTTACGGGCCTTCCCGGAACACACCTGTCCACACATCTTTGCTGCATGCTTTTGTGCTAATTACAGAGGAAATGTTGCCAAAATAGAACCAAAGATAAAATGTTCCCCAGCTGAGAACTTGTGTCATCCAGCGCATAACAGTTCACACAGGCCTGATGGGGGTGACAGCACAGCCACGCGCCACAAAACAACATTTCAAACAAGGACAAAACAGACATACGACAGTGGTATTTTTACTGGACCTTCTTCTGTGTTTAGCTGTACATGGGTCACCACAAAAGTTTTGAGACAGACTGTGCAATGGTCCATTATTTCTCTTCAGAGAAACACGCCGACAGCGCCCTTTCTGATTCGCCCTGAGGGTTTCAACTTGCTCAGATTAGTGGTGCTGCTGGGAGGGATTTGTTTCTGTCCCCACAGATTTTATGTTTCTTGATTTTTGTGTTATCTCAAAACTTTTGTAATGGCCCATATATTTAGATGAGCAGTCCCTTGCCATGTGTGACAGCTGCCCGCAGCACTGGGGACAGTGCCGTGCTGCCCAGGTGTGCGGTGGGGGGTGCTGCCCATGTCCAGTGGGTGATGACTCTGTCCCGTGCTATCCAGCTGTGCTGGGTGATGACTCTGTCCCTTGCTGTCCAGCTGAGCTGGGTGATGACTCTGTCCCTTGCTGTCCAGCTGTGCTGGGTGATGACTCTGTCCCTAGCTGTCCAGCTGTGCTGGGTGATGACTCTTCCCCCTGCTGTCCAGCTGAGCTGGTGATGACTCTCCCCCTAATGTCCAGCTGAGCTGGGTGATGACTCTTCCCCTGCCGTCCAGCTGAGCTGGTGATGACTCTCCCCCTAATGTCCAGCTGAGCTGGGTGATGACTCTCCCCCTGCCGTCCAGCTGAGCTAGGTGATGACTCTCCCCCTGCCCTCCAACTGTGCTGGGTGATGACTCTGCCCCCTGCTGTCCAGCTGAGTTGGTGATAACTCTCCCCCTAATGTCCAGCTGAGCTGGGTGATGACTCTCCGCCTGCCCTCCAACTGTGCTGGGTGATGACTCTCCCCCTGTCATCCAACTGTGCTGGGTGATGACTCACCCCCTAATGTCCAGCTGAGCTGGGTGATGACTCTTCCCCTGCCGTCCAGCTGTGCTGGGTGATGACTCTCCCCCTAATGTCCAGCTGAGCTGGGTGATGACTCTCCCCCTGCCGTCCAGCTGTGCTGGGTGAAGACTCTGCCTCCTGCTGTCCATCTGTGCTCTGCCTACCAGGCTTGCGTGGTGACGGCGCTGCCTGGTGCATTTCTGAGAACGTGTCCTTATCAATAAACCACACCTGACTGTAACCACATCGCCAATAATCCTGTCACTCACCTTGCTGTCTAGGCTTCCATGCTGACCTGTCCCTGGGCCTGCAATAAGCCAGGCGTGTCTCAGAGATTTCTTACTTGTTACCTTTACCTGAAATGTTCTTCCCCAGTCTCCGTAAGAGGCCCCTGCTCATCCCGTAGGTCCACACTCTGACCCTCTAGGTGCCCTCACTTAGACTACCTGGGAGTTTTATTCACAGGCAGATTCTGATCCAGTGTGTCCAGGACCTCGGGGAGCCGAGGGCCCATATTTGTCACAGCTCCCAGGTGATGTCAGAAATGCCCTGGAATCACGGGGGGCACTGAGGGTGCCAGGCTCCAGGTCTGGACTTCGGTCCTTCCCCGGGGGTGAGGCCTCCCCCAACACCCTTCCACCAGCCTGACTCCAGCCAGTCTCTCTGTCAAGTTCTGTTTTGTTTCCTCAGTGGCACTTTTCACAATTTATAATAGTTTATTTTACAGATCATCCTTTTATTCTGTCTCATAAATGCCACACTTCCATTAAGACAGCTTTTGCATCCCACCTCCAAAGTTGCATAAAGTTTCTGAAAATTATGAACACTGGATCCCAGTGACTCTTGGTTTTGATTCCTTGGTTCTGGATTAATCAGTGTCTTCAGCAGGAGGCTGAGACCCTCAGCGTCAATGACGTCTGTGGTGGCATGTTCAGAACAACTGTGCCCCTGCCCTTCCACTACACGCTTCACTCTGAGAATACAAAACAGAGAAGGGGGAAATTACACAGGCCGATATGGATGCTGTGTTAGGCATAGACTTAGTTTTCTTTTTATTTTAATTTTTTAAAATTGATAGTTCCCTTAGAAGCAGGGAAAATATTTATCAAAGATAAATGAGTCTATGTAATTTAAAGATGGATGATTACTGGTTTAAAGGGATAAAGATTAAGAATTCCATAATAAAAGCTCATTTATATCAATTTTAGGGCTTATCTTCCTTTGATTATTGTTTTAGGGAAAATACAAGTGAAGTGTTGGAGGAATAGATTAATTTAAAAAAAAGCAAAGTTAAATAAAAAAGCACTAGTGGTTACATGGGAAATAAAACAACGTCACTCCTCTCACGAAAGATTTTTGTTTCAGAATATATGGATTTTTTTGTAAAGACTTGTTACATTAACATGTAATGTGTCTATTATTTAACAATGAATGAATAAATAATTATTATGTTAGGTCCTGTTTTAATTTGTAATATGATAGATACCAAAACCCATATAAGCAAAAGTTTTCTAGGGCTATTACTGATTCTTAAGAGGATGAAAGGGCCCAAGACCAAAAGGCTTAATAATTTTTACGCTGTATTATGTCATGGTTTGGATAACAAAATTATAATAACTATTGTCTAACTTATATTCTCACTTCAAGATAGCTATCTGCACACAAGTGTTTTGTATCTATATCAAAGGAAATAAACAGTACATTTCTAAAGTTGTATTATGTATGTTAAGGGAGCTATGTTAATATGAAAGAACAGGAATAGTATGACTTTGCTTACCTTAGGGAATTCAGAATTACTAGTTCAAAGGCCGGAGATGAGTTTGATTACGATCCTGTTAAATGATACCCCAAGTCATACCTATGTACACAGAAAGTATTTTATAAATTGTCAAATAAGGGCGGCACCTGTGGCTCAAAGGAGTAGGGGGTTGGCCCCATATGCCGGAGGTGGTGGGTTCAAACCCAGCCTCGGCCAAAAACTGATAAGTTGTCAAATAACATATTTTTTATGAAATAGTCCACCTTTTCCTCTTGGCATTGAAATCCTAGAAATGGTAAGGACAACCACAGTGACCCAAAATATCCTTATTCTGCTCATGGAACATTTCAATGTTTTACATTATCTTTAAAACTCCTGGAAGAATTCATTTTTCAACCTTTTTCATAGTCCATGATTTGTGCCAAGTGACTTGTAAAATTAATTGGCTTTTTGCTGATCCTCAACATGCCTAGGAGTTTTCAGCAACTCTAAGAGTTGAACGCCAACTGGAAAAAACAATGAATAACTTTTTTGTAATCACAGTGTTCCAGGCAACATATTTGTTGCTCTTTTTTTACAAGCATCATTTTATTTAAAGCTCTCATTAGCACTATTTGATAAGTATTATCTCCCCATCAACAGATACAAAAACTAAGTCTGAGAGACGTTACCAGATTTCAATGCCAAGCTCTTAATTGAACTCTGTACAGATGCCGCTCAACATATGTGATGGTTGAGTCACACATTTTTAAAATAATTCTTCATATTTAGTAATTTAATTGGCCCATCTTTGACTTCTACAGCTAAACATACACTTTTATTTTTTAAAAAATTCTAGTACTTATTTGTTGCTCACTGTACCTGGCTCAAACTATTGACAGAAACCTTTCAATGCAATTCAATAATTGTGAAGTACCTCATATGTGTAAAACACATGCTAGACATTTTTTTTTTTTTTTGGACCAACATTCTGTTACTGGGTTTCCCATATACATTGTTTTCTCCCCCAAACACATACACAGAGAGCCATACAGCCGTGCACAGGCTGGTTTCCCAGCAACATGATCATCCCTGCTTGGGGGGGCCAGAAAGGATTTAGGAACAAATTTAACCAGGTTCACTAACAATGAGAGAAAAAAAATTACTGACCGTGCATTTTATGACAGGTATTGCACTAAGTTTTTCACCTTTATTTCATGAAATAGATCAAATTCAT
Source organism: Perodicticus potto (assembly GCA_963574655.1). Taxonomy (NCBI): domain Eukaryota; kingdom Metazoa; phylum Chordata; class Mammalia; order Primates; family Lorisidae; genus Perodicticus; species Perodicticus potto. The sequence continues at coordinate 44,070 of CAUYRH010015801.1, read as the reverse complement.
GTGGCAGGAATCATTATCGATGTAATAGCATCCTCATTGCAAATACAAAGCATCTGAGGCTTTAAGAGAAGGTACATGACTTGTCTACATAAAAGGAGATTGTTTCACTTAAGAGGACTATCCCCAGAAGTGTTCAAAACTCAGTGCTGTGTTTCCCCACAAGTGGTTCTGACCTACTGAACCTGTTAAGGCAATGAACCTCCAGTGATCCTGGTCCGTCAGGCTGGTTCTAATTGCATTAGATTGTTTTCCTGACCGTGGGTAATGGTACTTGATTTAGGAACACATCCCACCTTCTCCGTAATGTAGATCATCCTCCAGGCACCAAAAATCTGGGTCATCATGTAAAATTTTAAATACTTAAAAAAGTATTTGTTAAAATGTCACTCTGTAAACCAAATAGAACACGTCTGTGGGCTGAAGTGAGACCTGAGCACAGGTGCTGGGCTGAGAGGCAGGAGAATGTGGTGCAGCCACTTAGTCTGCATTCTCGCCCAGCTTTGCCACTTTGTGTGCCTGGAGCAAGTTCCAAAGCTGCTTTAAGCCTCATTCTCCTTATCTGTAAAATGGGTTTTAAGATAGCAGATATCTTAAAGACTTTTTATAAGGAAGAGATTAGTTTTTTCCCTTTAATCTCTAAAATCCTTAGTAAAATACCTAGCTTTTCATCATTGTTTTGATTTTGTTGTTTTTTTCCCCTTGATCCTTTCTTGAACCTTCCCTCTCCACCCTTCTACCCACCCAAGGATATGCATTCTGAACATCTGGCCAAGAAGGACACCTAAATTGTAAACAAATGAACAAACTAAAAATTCTTCTGTCATTTGCTAAGTGACAGGTGAATATAGAAACAGGAAAAGTAAGCTATAATTATTTTACCAAGTTAAACCACTTATTTGATGGATCAAACCATTTGACTCACTGGTTAAAAAAGTAATTTATGTAATATTCTGCCATCGCCACATAAATTACCTTCGTTTAGTGAATATTGGATATGGGGATTTTTTTCCAAAACTGTTTGCCACATCTAGCCTATTATGATGCGGAACTAATGTGCTTTAACTTTTCAGTTTATCTTTATTAGAAGAATTTGACTGCAGCTGTAATGAACTGGAGTCGCTGCCTTCTACCATTGGCTACCTTCACAGTCTGCGCACGCTAGCAGTCGACGAGAATTTCCTTCCAGAATTACCCAGAGAAGTGAGGAATAAACTTGTTTTCTATTAATTAACTATTTAAAAATTATTCAGGGTGCGTAATACTTGTATATCCTTATAGGGAACATGTGATGTTTCGATCAGGTATATAATGTGAGTTCTCAAATCAGGGTAATTTTTTGTTGTTGTTCAAATCAGGGTAATTAGAAAATCAAAAACCTCAGGTATTTATCATTTCTTTGTGTTAGGAACAGTCCACTTCCACTCTTAGTTTAACTATTCCCTAACTTCTTGTTGAGTACACTCTCTTTGTTGGGCTAGCTTTCTATTAATCTGCTTTGAAATAAAATCTTAACAGGTGCAATAGCAGTTCAGAGTCATGGGCTGAGCTGTGAATATATATATCTAGGAATTATCTAAATAATATATTTGTTAATCATTCTATTTTAAATGACAATTGACAAGCTGTTATATTTGATCCAGCAAATGTATTTGACTTAAACATTACATACAAAGAAAAGTAATAAAATGTTGTTAAGTTAATCAATGATAAGGAATACCATTTTAAATTGTTTAATTTATATATTTTCAAAGAACAGTTACAAATAACATTTGTGGAGTACTTTGTATTTCTGAAGCAAACTTGTTAATATGCACATATTTTATAAAGGAGCATGTAACATTATAATATTATTTCAACTTCAAGATCCAAGAGATTCTGTTAATTTTTACCTCTAAATGAGATTTTATTTAGTATTTTATCTCTAAATAGGATTGTATTTGCTATTGTCAAGAAAAAAAGTGTGAAGTATATTTTCCATTTAACATTTTCTACTAAACACTTTCATAGTGATGGAAAAATAATGAATTTATAATGATTTTAGGGTCAAGAAAAATAATGAATTTATAATGATTTTAGGGTCAAAAGTTACAAATAATGATGACAAATACCACTTTACGTGAGATAAAACTAATTTTACCAAGGAACTGTCAATAATATTTTCTTTTCAGAGTATGTATAATTTTCTATTATAAACACAAATGTATTAATATTCATTGGAAAGATGAAAGTATATGATTTAAGAAAACAATGATGTTAAGGTATTTTAATAATAAAATTATAAAGAAATTTAGTTGTAATATGTAAAAGAATATTAGGGTTAAATTGCCTTAACATTTAGAAGAATTTTATAATACATAGATATTTGTTAGAGTTAAGATTATAAACAAATCACATATTAAAAGATTTAAAAGTGATAATGAAAACTGTGACTTAACTAAATCGCTTCATAAATTCGGTAAACTAATATTAAAATGCTATTACAATGTGATGTTTTACTTTCTTTTGTTCCCCTTAGATTGGAAGTTGTAAGAACGTGACGGTTATGTCTCTACGATCCAATAAACTGGAGTTTCTTCCTGAAGAGATTGGACAGATGCAGAAACTGAGAGTCTTAAACCTGAGTGACAACAGGTATCTCTGCAGCATGGTGCACACACTTAATTATAATTGTGGGTTTTTGTTTATCATTTTCAAAATATTTTCTGTCTTATGAAGTATATAGAAGCCACCTATCTGTACTTTATTTAGGAAATGCCAAAAGCTAAATTATTTATTAAACCCAGTATTTCTAAATTGTGATTATTTGATTAAATCAAAATAAAAGAGATTATGCTATGGATTAAAATTATGTGAACATGAATCACCCAAATTTACACACCAAAACTCTCTCGTAGGCAGAAAGCATAATAATATGAGGACATGGAAAATAATTATAATAAAAATATATTAAATATATAAATAAAAATATATGTATATATGCATGCACACATACGTGTTTTCGTATTTACATTAACATCTCAGTGAATTAACTGGGCATGTGTATATTTTCAACTCTCCCACTAGAGGATTGCTAGTAAGTTAATACTTAAACTTCCTAAGGTTTGGACATTATGACAAGGACAACCAAGTAACTATTTAGCCATGTTCAGAGCAGCAAGAACAAAGAAAGGGTAAGAACTCTTCTGACAAAGGTGTTGTGCTGGGAGGCAGGTAAGAAGAAAAATGAAACTTCTCAATTCATCTTCACATCTATTGTCTCTGTAAAAGATAACAGCCTTCAGATAAGGAAGGATAAAAGTAAATATTAACTAGAGGTAACTGCTAAGTAGATAGAATAATTATGGAATATAGTGCCCGGACTCTGTGTTTTCAGTAAGTTTCGTAAAACAAGTGATAAGGAGGCCCTGCGCTGGAACAGCGGTGAGCTTTTCTGGAATCCTAAGATGCTGAGATTCTGAGCGCAGGGTGAGCATGGGCATTCTCTTTTGTTTCTTAGTTTATTTGAGAAAAACTGTGAATTTCAAAAATGATTCACATAGCAGTTAATAATATTTCCACATAAGAGAGTAAAAAAATGTTTAAAGGTTTAGGATGTTATTTATAAAACCAGAATTAAGCACCAAAGCTTTGTGTGCCAAGTTTGGGTCTTGTCAAACCAACCTGTTTCCTCTTCTTTCTGGTTTGCCAGACTGGAAAATGAGGGCGGAGCACTGAATGTTGTTCCCCACTTTCTTGTTAGTCACTGACTATATTATTACAAATAAGATGAGGAAATATGGTCATGGAGACACCGCAGAAAGGTGGATTCCTGTTGGATTCAATTACAAGTCCCAGGGAAAGCATTACCCAGGAGAAGGTTTTCATAACGAGCTACAGGAGTCTTTCCTAAATTCTTGGTCTGTTTAAATTTTACAAATTAATACTGTGCATGATTATATAGAAAATATACTAATCAAATATTGCAAATGACCTATCATTAGAAGTTCTATTGATATTTTGGAGTTCGTTGGCAAACACAGCAGATATAATAAGCACCTTCCGTGGGCCAGACACACTGCAGGGCACCGGGGCAGAATGTGTGGACAAGATGCTGAGAAGCTCCCAATTTTCAGAGGTTTAAAATACTTTCTCATGCCAGAAATACAGCTTAACTTATATCCTAGCAGTGTGACTAGAACGTTCTATGGAGCCAAATTAATATTTTTAGATGAATGAATCAGTAAATCAACTAGAGGTAAAAAACCAATATTCAGCTAAAGCCGAGGCCAAAGTTAAATATTACCATTTGGGAATGAACTACATGAGAAAAGACTAATCAGAACTGTTATTCAGAAGCAGTGATTGCTACAATTTCATGTTTAAAATGTAATCGATTGTTAAAGTTAGACATTACGGTGAGGAGCAATCACTTCTCTGCCCTGTCAGCTGTAAGATTTCTCCTACGGCCAATGTACTAAATAGAGGCTCACTTTCCTCAGGGGTCACTGGAAGAGCAACAACAAAAGAGCAGAAGTTATCTTTCCCTAGCAGGTTCTTCCTTTATATTCTACCTTTACGAATGGGCAGATAACGGCATGAACATTGTTGTACGCTACTCTAGAGAGTTTTTCCCTCGTGTAATTTTAATGCAGCAGAGTTGGCATTCTGCTTTTAATTTGTCCCTATAGGATGTAAAAAATTCCTCCAATGAGACCTTACATGAAAATTTCTGGCTTAAATGAATTTGAATAACTTCAAATCAGAAATAACTTTTATAGCTAATTTGGCTTAAAGTTATGAATGACAGCATAACTAATAATTCTGTAATAAAAGAATTATAATTTAATATCTGTTATTTGTATTCTTGTTTAAGTTTTACAAATATTTATTAGCACAGAAAGGTAATTATATTCATCCTAAATTAAGTTCATCCCACCTATCTAATGCACATTCTTAACACTTGTACTGGCCGTCAATCTCTTTGCACATTTATCTAATTATGTGAGTGTTTAACTGCCTTAGAACATTAAATTAACTGCTTCCATGATGCTTATTAACTAGTGTTAACATTGTCCACTTCCATTATCAAAATAAATTTATTCCTCAGTTGGTTAATAAAATTCCAACATATTAATGACTTGAATTTTTTATTCCAAATTACATCTAAAATGTTTATGTGTATTCGAAAGTGACCATCCTGAAGTTGGGAATAAATCCAATCATCACGCCTTCTTGGCACTGCTCACTTTGCTGATTACCTGTGATTGGTAATTCATAACTTATGTGATCACCATTTGTTGTTGATCATGCACAATTTCAGGAATTCAGATAATATGCTAAAGCAGGCATTTAGCAAGTAGGCCTTCCAAAGGCTGAAGCAGAGATAGCTATATAGTTTGGATTGAATACCAAGGCTGATGTCCAACTTCACATACCTCAATAGTGCTGTTTCTAAAGATTTCCTCTTTAGCCCAGCGTAGTGGCTCAAGCCTGAATCTGAGCACTCTGGGAGGCTGAGGTGGGAGGATATCTCTCAGAGTTCAAGAGCAGCCTGAGCAAGAGCAAGACTCTGTCTCTACCAAAAACAAGAAAATAAGCCGACATGATGGCAGGCACCTGTAGTCCCAGCTATTCAGGAGGCAGTGGCAAGAGGATCAGTTGAGCCGAGGAGTTGTAGGTTGCTGTGAGCTAGGCTGATTCCACCACGGCGCTCTAGCCTGAGCCACAGAGAGAGGCTCACTCTCAAAAGAAAAAAAAAAAAACCTCTGTGAACATCTATTACACAGTGTACAAAGGGTGAAAGAATGAAAGAACACACTTTCTGAAGGGCAGCCCGGCAGTGGAGCTGCAAATTTTGTTAGTAGTAAGGTAGACACGGCCCCTTGCCTTCATGGAGTCCAGATTAAGCAAATATTCACAAAAATACTGTAAAAACTGGAACATATTCCATGGAGGAAAAGGTGTGTTCACACTAGATAGAGGAAAGTAATTTAAATAAAGAGTAAAGAAAATCCTTTTGGAAAAGAAAAAAAGAGCATTTAAGAGGGAATGAAAGGGTTTGTGGGGTTTAGTCAGGTAAAGTACAGGAAGGAGAGTATTCTGGACAGAGAAAGGAAGGTGCGGAGACTGAATCAGCTAGGTCAGGAAAAGAGGGGCTTGAGAGGCCAGATCTTTTACACTGTGACAATGCATGTTATAATATTTTTTATTTTTATCCAGATGCAATGGGAAGTATTTGCAGTGTTGTGAATAGAAGATTTTCATTTTTTAAGTATGGTTCAGGCTGCTCAATGGAGAAAGGATTGGAGAGAAAAAGGAAATATCAACAAGCTACAGTACTTTTAATAATTCTTCTCAGAAATGAACTTTATCCACCTTCACCCATGCTATTAGAATTTTCTTATTTTTGCAGATTGAAGAATTTACCATTCTCTTTTACCAAACTTAAGGAGCTCGCAGCTTTATGGCTCTCTGACAATCAGGTAAAAACTTTGATTACCTGATTTAGTTTGTTTATTAAGATGACCTATACTTGAAACTTTGGATTACTAACTTATTCCTAATAGACATCTTTGATAATCACTACAAAATATAGGTTCTTTATTCTTTAGAGGAGAGATTTTTGTAAAGATAGCAATTCAGATATTGCCATAGACAAAAGAGTACTATAACCCCACCTTCCTTAAATACTTCTATTTAACACCTTCTCCATTCTCAGAAATCTAATACACAAAATGATCGTTTTTACAGCTTTTTAGCTCTCGGTGGTACACAGATGTCCTTGAAGGACGTAATTTAATCTCCAAAGATAAAGAATAAAAATCCATTACCACAAGGGGGAATTATCCTTTTTATCCTTTTTATTCTCACGCTCTAATTATAATCAACTTAATTCAAAAGCTTTATTCAAGAAATTTGCAGGTTATCTTTTGGCAACTATTAATATGTTCTGTAAAATTGTTTTGATATTATACTTTATATCTGTATTTAATATTTTCTGTAAAATTGTTTTGATACTATACTTTATATCTGGAAAACATAATCAATTGATTAACTGGGTATTAATGAATAATTATATTAACCGGAAAATAACAAGAAACAATTGAAGACATCTGATTTGTCACCTGAAGAACTGGTGACAGATCATTTTGATACAGTTTATTAGTTTATTTGTTCTCATGTGATCCTAAAATTTTGAAGCACCAAGTCCAAACTATGAGTGGCCGAATGAAAACAATCTGTCTTGAATTTGGTTCATCATTATTTTCTAAGTATAAAAGTAGCGTTATCTGTAAGCAAATTGTTCATATTTCTTGCTAGTAGGCAAGTAGGCAATTTACTAAAAATTAAAAATAACCTCAAAAAAATCTAAAATGTTAAGAATAATGTTTGTGTTCCTGAAGTTAGTAAGACATTTGCATCTATCTACTGAATAAAAAAAAAAAAAAAAAAAAAAATCGAATTTGATTAAATTAAAGTATTATCAATAAACTAGATTTTTCAAGGCATCAACATATCATTATGAATAAATAATTTCTGGAATTAATGTGAACTATGCTAATGCAACAGTCTGTTTTACGGTCTTGCATTGTGAAGAATATCCCCAATATCATGATTTCTTATTCTTCTGGCGAATGGACACGATGGTGACTGCATCATTTAACTTCTGTTTAGAACCTGAATTTAATGTTTCTGATTCAGTTCCAGGAGACAAACCGGTATCCTAAATCCCCTTCGTGCTTCATGCCCATGATTAAATGTCATGAAATAGCATATTTTAGTATATTTAATCATAAGATCATTTTTAATCATTTCTGACATGTCATATCAGAGTTCTAAGAAAAACCCTTCAAAATAGTATTTCTGAAATCAAATTAATAAAAGAGAACAAAATATGACCATAAGTAAATATATTATGATTTAACAGATACAAAGTGCAGTTACTTATCTGTAATATGGACTCTGTCTTTGATTATAACAATGTCTCTTAGAAGGCCAGGAACAGTGCTCGTGCTTCTAACACCAGCATTTTGGTGGGCTGAAGCAGGAGGATCCCTTGAGGCCAGGAGTTCAAGATCAGCCTGAGCACCATAGCAAGACTCCATCTCTACAAAAATTACAAAATATCCAGGTGTGGAAGCGTGCATCTATAGTCCTGGCTACTCAGAAGACCGAGGCACAAGGATGGCTTGAGCCTCGGAGCCTGAGGTTGCTGTGAGCTGTGATGATGCCACTGCACTGTAGCCCGGCAATAGAGTGAGACCTTGTCTTAAAAAAAAAAAAAAAATATATATATATATATGTACACACTCACATCTCAGAAATAAATGGATGCTTTTTTAACCTGACTAAATTCATGGATGATCTTATAGCAGGAATTTACTAACAAATTCCATATGTCTTTCTAGGGCAACAGTTCATAAAAATGAATAGGCATAAAGAACCATACCAAAAACTTAATTAGTTAAAACAATTTAACACATTTTGTTCTCCAGGATTAAAGCTGACGTTGCTCTGTTGAATGGGTTTTGGTAAGTTTAGCAGAAGCGTGTACTAAAGAATAAAGTTGCATTATGAAAATTTTAGGATTTGAAAATATTCCTTTGCAATCGTCTTATTTCATGTTATACATTTCTTTCCTTTTTTTCACTTTGCTATCAATTGTTCGTTCATCTGAGACCAGACTATTGACTATTATATAAAATAAATATTCCTCATATTTGCGATTCTTTTAATATAGTGTATGCTCTTTGTTTCCAGTCCAAAGCCCTTATCCCTTTACAAACTGAAGCCCATCCAGAAACAAAGCAAAGAGTATTGACCAACTATATGTTTCCCCAGCAACCTCGTGGTGATGAAGGTAAATTCTCAGGAGAAATTTCTTCTCCACTTATAGTGATTATGCATAGAAAAGAGGTTCCAGTAAGGTTCCAAAACAAAACTCTTCTCTGTATCTTATATGAAAAAAATGTTGCCCGTTAGGGGCAATGCCTTCTCTTTGTGGATTGCAAGACACAGGACTAGTTAACCCTATGTGGTACCCAGCTAATCAAATCCAGCTGAGACAGGACTAGTTAACCCTATGTGGTGCCCGGCTAACTGAATCAAGCTAAGAGCAGTCAGATCCCAGGGAAGATTCAAAGAGTTGGTTTATTCCCCGTATTCACTTATCACATGAACACAATTTAAACACTTAGTCCAGTGACTTCAGGACTCAAATTATTTTCTGTTTTAAGAATAAAAAGATGACTTAAGAGAAATGATCAGTCTTTGTTTTTCAAGCTGAGTTTCCATAAACAATTTCAACAACTAATTTAGGAATAAATACTTCTTTAAAAACACAAAACCTTTTGAATAATTATTCTATCATGTGATCACATTATTCATAAAAAGTTTAAAAGAAGTTTGTCTTTGGTATTTGAAACTTGTAAAGACTTCTTAGCCCAAGCCAGCATGGGCTGGCATGCACATTTTCTGCAGTTGTAGAGTTAGAGTAACAGTAATTCTTGTAAGAGTAAACTCAATTCATTTGAAAGAGAACAACTTGTAAAAGAAACCATTTGTTTATGTATCTTTTATTTTCAAAGATAATTATAATAAATGGCTTTAGTTTTTGACTTCCAAATGTAAGCAAATCATTTGTGTTTATTTTAGAATATTTTTATTCAAATTTTGACTTGTAGAAGTATGAAAAGGAAAGATTATTTTGATATATAATTTTCAGACATTAATAAAATTAGATCTTTTGAATTTATAAAAGAAAAGGCACCATGTTTACTTATCATATAAAAAAAGTCTTAAGTAAGGATTATGTTTTATTCACGTAGCTTTACTTACATTTCATTTTAGTAGCCCTAGACTATGAAAATATAGAGGATACCAAAAAATGTATATATATCTTAAGAAAGGAAAAAACTGTATTAAAATTATAATATCCAATATGTACTGATACCAAAAGATGAATACAAGTTATGTTGAGCACATCTTGGGATTGCAGAGATCGAACGTGAGCTCATTATTACAAATTTAATAGAGTTTTTTTCTTTCTTAAAATGTGTATATATATTTTTGGCAACTTCTGTATTTAATTTCAAAAGGATGTGGGGAAAAATGAAAAGTGTTTCATATTCACTGGTCATTTCTGAGATCTAGACTCGCAGATTAAACCCCTACTTTGTCTCAGGGTGATGTAGTTAGGTAAGGTAAGATGTTAGGTAGGTTATTTTTTTCTTTGAGGAAAGTAATTGAAAAGATTTCTTGAACTTCAAGCAAGGTAGCCTTTGGTTTTTCAGGCAGGAGCATAATAAATTTTCAGAATTCCTGCATCAAAAAAAAAAAAGAAATATGGGATAAAGGCCTCCTTTGTAAAATAATTTTGCCTAAACTAAGTACTTTAATGGCATTTTCAGGTGATCTTTGCAATAATAGTGCAAAGAAGATATCATTAGCCAAAATTTTGATGTAAATTAAGGATGTATAAGACATTCTCCCTGTTAATTTGAGACACATTTAAACTAACTGAAATCTAATGTTAAAGACTAAATTTTTCACATGTTCTCTACCATAAAAACAAGCCTCCCTCTTCCTTTGCTCCTTACACCCCTCAAAAAGTTGCTATCTTAGACACTTCGTTGCAAAATCATCGTTATGCCGTGAGCTGTGATTGTGCCTTTTCACTGCAGCCTAGGTGAGAGATAGAACAAGAACCCCGTCTGGAAGGGAGGAGAGAAGGGAGGGAGGAGAAAGGCGGAGATGGGAGTCTCACTTAAGACCAGGCTGAGCAAGAGTGAGATCCCCATCTCTACAAAAAGCAGAAAAATTAGCTGGGCCCACTGGTGGCCGGCACCTGTAGCCTGAGCTACTCAGGAGGCTGAGGCAGGAGGATCTCTTGAGCCCAGGAACTTGAGTCACAGAGAGCTATGGTGATGCCACAGCACTCTAGCCTGTCAAGAAAAAAAAAAGAAGGAAGGGAGGGAGGGAGGCACCCTGATAAAACTTTTAGTGGTTACAAATATGGGCTCTATTCAGACGCAGAATAGAATTCTGCATTAGCCACAGAGAAGCTGCATAGCTCAGTTATACTCACTTACAGATGCCATCATTTTTTGCTTACTGTATTAAGTTTTAATTTTAGCACTCAATGTTTTCAAAAAAAAAGAAAAAAGCAATAATCTTTTCGGAATCTAACTGTAGATTTCCAGTCAGACAGCGACAGCTTCAACCCTACCCTGTGGGAGGAGCAGAGACAGCAACGCATGACGGTTGCCTTTGAATTTGAAGACAAAAAAGAAGATGATGAGAATGCGGGGAAAGTCAAGGTGAACCTTTCAGCTTTTGTCTCTTCTTTCCCCTCTTTTTCTTCTCCATTGTTATTGTTCACATAGATTTGGGAATAAATTGAGTGACCTCTGCTAGAAGGTCAGGTACATCTTCAGGTGCTCATGGTGGTACTGGGAGTCCTGAAGGCATTGGTGTGCTTTGGAATGAGACTGAGGTCCCAAAGCTGAATGAGGGAATTTGATTTGCCCCCCTCGCCTTCTGAGTAGCAACGTGAGAGAGATTCAAGTTGAGAGGAAGTTAAGAAAAATGCAGGTGATGAACTTCAACTAGGCACCCTTTCACTTGTGCCACACACGCTGTGATGGTTTTCTTATCACTGAGCAAGGGGTCATGCAGACTGTCTAAGTCCAAAATACACCTTTATGGAAAAGACAACTGATCGATATGTTACATTGGCATTAAAATCACTGAAAGGTTCTGTGTGCCTGGGATATTGGAGAAGAACTTCTGAATTTTAAATGTAAGGACAAATTTTAAAGGAGATGAGTGCCTTTTTTACCTCAAAGCATCTTTTTATTTTATTTACATAGCTTTGGGGGGGTACCAGGGCAGTTTTGTTACAGGAATATATTATGCAGTGGTGGAGCCTGGGCCTTCAATGTTCCCAATGCTCTAACAGTGTACACTGTAGCCAACAGGTGATTTCATTCCTAATCTGCCTGCCCCACCTCCCACTTTTTGGAGTCTCCAATGTCTATTACTCTGCTCTGCATAGGTACAGACACCCATTGTTTAGTTTCCACTTACAAGTGAGAACATCAAACCGTATTTTTAAAAATCCTTTATTGGAACTAATTTAAGTCAAATAACAAGAATGAATTTTAAAATCTATGTTTTTCCATTATTTAAATTTTCAAATATCATCAGAATTGACTTAGATTTTATCAACATGAGATTTTCATGTTCTCATCATGGCAACATCTGAATCTCTCATTTATTTTTGTAATTTTATCTGTGCACTTTTATCATCATGGATACTAACAGCTCTCAGTTTTAGTGACTAATTACCTAAATAATTGTTTTTACATACCATTAATAAATCTACATTGTGTGCTGTGTTCTCTAACCTCTCTTTTCCAAATTTTCTAAACTTAAGCCAATACACGTAGAACCTTATTAGAATTAGGCAACAAGGTAATTTACTTACTCACAAGACCTACTTATCTCATGATGGAGAACCCAAAATGGGTTCCCACATCCAAAGTAACAATTTATTAAAGATTTGGGTTTTAAAAAAAAATGTTTCATGATGGTTGGTTAGTGACATCTAACAACCAAAGAGACTTTTTTTAAACTTGTGAATTCCTACAAAAAAATAATGCTGAACTAAAAGCAAACAAATAAACCTTTGGAACATTCCAGTTCTTCTTTTAAGAATTTCATGTGTTAAATCCAGAACCAAAGAATGATGCATTCTCTACTGGACCCTAATGCATTTTGATATTTCATTGAATTGTCAAAAACTACATGCGTCTTCCTAACAAATCCATATTCAAATGATCCAAGAAGAAAAAGAGGTCGCTTAACATACTCTGGTGTATGTGACAAGGGAAACAGGGCACAGAGTAAATGCAAACTGCTATTTAGAAGCCCTGTTTGTGTGCTACGTGATCAGGGTTGTGTATGATCAGAGTAGGTTCATTATACTTTAGAATGGTTTCTTTCTCTATGTTAATTTATATTTGGTTCATTTGTATATTGGAATGCGTGTTTCCAAAATCACAGACTACTTTGACTAACTTGAATATTTCCAATGCCACTGGCCATTGGACAAATTAGAGCACAAACAAACTTCTAAATAAATCATCATGGAGGCATGATGGATGGAAGGTGATGTAATCTTACACTAAATTAATCATACTTTTCTGGTTCATTACATGTACGTTAAATTCAGCACCATTTTACCTTTAATTTACATGAACTTTAAAGAGGAAACACTGACCGATGCTGTTGACTTTCAAAGGGAATAGAGTATAATGCCCTACTTGGAGAGTAGTGTGAATGCTGCATTGGTGGGGATATTGTGACCCTTTAGCTTCCTATGACACTGGTACTGTCTTATTCCATGGATTTAAAACTAATTTTATGATGGTTGTTTTAAATGCATTACCCAGGATGAAAGAAAAAAAATTGAGGGTAGAAAAGTGATAAAGTGTTGCTGCAGTGCTCCTCTTTCTCCCAGAAAACGGAGATCCCTTCTCCCACAGGATCTCACCTGCCAAGCGCCCTGGGACAGGGGCCAGCGTGGGATTACTCTCCAACCTGCCAGACTGTCTGGCGACTGCTGCACACCATGGGCCAGGTGTGATCAGCAGATCCAAGATATGCCCGTCCCCCAGAGTGACCCCCAGCTGGCATGGGGTTGTTTAAGTGGCCTCCAGCAGGACAGGACCCTGTGCACTCCATTGCCAGTAGCCGCACAGTCCACCACTCTTCCCTCTCTAAGTGGCAGACAGGTAGGCCTAGGTGCTGGGGCAGGAACACCCCTGTGTAGAGGCAACCTGAGAACAGTGGTTTATGGGGTATGTCCTGCATGATTTGGGGGAAAAGATGTGGATCACACAGGAACCTCCATATTGCCAGTGTTTGATCCCAATTTAATTTTTTATTTATTGACATTGGCAACGGGGTGGGGAGGACTAAGTCAGAGGGAGGGACCATGGCTTGATGTGCCTATTGGTGGGATATCTGGCATGGTTTTTGAGGTGGGCTCTTCATTTATATTTGTCTTTTTTTAAGCATTTTTGTCTTTAAAGTGTGGGAATACCAATAGTCGGGCAGAGTGTTGGTAACACTATCAATACCATCTGAATTGCCCCTCCACACAGATGCACGTTTTTTATAATGTCAATTCCAGAAGAGATTAAATAACCAAAACTTGATTCTTAAAATAGCATGAGATTTAAATTGAGATCTGCTGGAAGTGGACTTTGAGCACAAAGACAGACACATTCTGAAAAGAATCCATTTCCTTTAATTTGAAGACTGCAGATGATATGAATTCCTGTAAGAGAACACTGGCTGGGAGACGTAGGCAACAAGGCTTCGCGATTTCAGTGCCTTAGATGTTTTAGGACGTCAATGGGGAGAAAAGTCATGTCTTAAGGGACCATGAAAGAACAGTACATTTTTTGTAAACTTTCCTATCCACATGTAATGGACTAGATTTTTGTTTGGTGTCTTATATTCTTTCTGTAATATAAGGCAAGCTGGGAATGCATTTTTCTAACTGAACTTGCTGTATAAGTTTCCTTTTTTTGTAAACCTTTCCAACTAATTCCTAGAATAAGATAATTAACAATCAATGATCAAAGCATCATCTATTATTTCTCTTACTGGAATTTATAATCAAATCCAATCAGAATTTGATCATGATATAAAATATAATATATTATATACATATAATATATTATAACATATGACAAGCACAGTTCTGTGTGAAATAAAGACATCCTTTCTAAATGCCCGAGCTATTATCATTGTGTAATTCTGTCTTCATTGCTAAATTTGGGGGGAACTCCAATATCTTGCAGCTGCTATTTGCATTTACTACACTTTACATAGACCTGACATTCCCAGAATGTTATGAAATATTTCTATTTTCTGAAATTAAAATAAAATAATATTTTGGTAAAAATATTGTTTTAATAAAATGTATATGTGAAATGAGCAAATACTTTATAGTGAGTGGTAAACACAATACTTTTGCAAGAAAATAATAGGTGGTGGATTTTCCCACCTATGTTTAATAAATGAATGTATATCTTCTTCCATACTGGTTAAAATAAGGGACTACTTATAGCTGATGCATTTGTATTTGGGTATTACTGAGCTATCAGTATGACAGGGTTGGGACCGTATTTACTTATTTCTGATGTATTGCATACATAAGGTGAGAAGTAGGCAAAAAAAAAAGTAAAAGTACATAAAATATACTTTCAATGAGCTTACAAACATAACTTTTTTAAAAATTGCAAGATATTCCATTACTTAGCTTTATTCTGAAAAAAATGAAATTAATTTATTATTTACCTCAACGAAATTCACATTTTAAACTTAGTGTATTTTTTCTCCAATATTATACAAGTTATATGCTCCACCCAGGCCTGGGCCTATCTTTGAGATGAGGACACTTGTGTAACACAAGCCTTGAGATCAAAAGACCTGACTTGGGGTCCAGGCATTGAACCTACCAGCCTTATCACCTCCGGCAACTCACTTACACTGACTGAGCCCTGGTTTTCTTTCTGTTAAGTGGGAAAAGCTGCTGCAGTAGGTTGTTTAAAGGAGATTAAGTTATAAATTAATGATAAATTCTATAATAATCTGTTATCAATAATGTATTTAGTATATAAATATTAATTTATATTTATGCTCATAGAATATCTATCATTATTAATTATATAAATAATTTAAAGTAAAGTAAGTGTCCCTATAAAAATATTGAACATGGCGCCTGGCACATGGTAAATACCAAACAAATGATAATTTATGTATGTTGCTGGAAAAAAGATATGTACAAGTTACAGGTATTATGACTAGACAGCTGCAGTGTAGAGTCTAGATTATCTAAGGAATCTAGATTTTAAGATACATAAGTAAAATCTGATGTTAGAAATAGTGTCTAATCTCTACATAGAGCTTTCAAATTTTCCAAGGAACAACCTTCACATTTTTCTCATGTTAGCTCCAGATAAACTCAAGTGCATACGAAAGATATCATTCCCATTTTACATGAATAGAAATGACAAAAAAGAATGATTGGTGGCTGATAGCTAGTTGGGAGTACATTTGTGGCTTAAATTTCAATCTCCTAACTCCATCTCCAGTAAGTTTTTCTAGTAGACTAATAAATAGGAAACAAGAAACTTATTTTCAAGGCGAAACAAATCTACACTTTATGAGACCTGAAGCTTCCACAATTTGAGTGGCCTTTTTTAAGGAAAAGAATATAAACTGCCATATAATGTCTTAACAGGGCCCCTCACAAGACTTTGGGACAAGTATAGAGTTTAATCCTTTTTAACTACATGTTAAATCAGTTTTTAGATTTGAATATTGTCACAGAAGTAAAATATGCAAACATATTCTGGTGATGTGACCAAAATAACACATTTACTTCCTTATAAAATAATCAGAAAATATTGGCCATTGGTAAATAATTATCTAATTGTGTCAGATGGGACATACCGTCTAGAAAAGTAGATTACGTTATTCAGTGAAGTATTTAATCCAATTAAGGAAGGACACGTTTCTTTTGCCTTTCATTTAATTTATAAGTATAATTTTAGTGTTGAGGATTTTTATGTTGCATAGAATTTTAATTTAATGCCCTGTTTTCACTTATTTTTCATTTCATATACCACTAATTATTAAAAACAAAAATATGTTCTTATTTGGGATGATAATCATAGCATTCTACAATTTATTTTTAATGTAATTTTTTTTTACTTTTAGCTCTTTAATTTCAATTACTTTTAAACAAGTACAACACTATAATTTAAAACTTAAATTTAATTTGTGATTAACATTTCTAATACCAATTTAAACAGATCCAAGAATCCATGCATCCCAGTGAACTTGCCCAGCGTGGATTTCATCCTTTTGATGGTGACTTAGAAGCATCATGAACTTACACACTCTGGGCTGTATTTACACGTGTCTTACGCCCTAACAACTTACACTGTATTTTTCTATCAAGTCTAAGTTTGTCTTGGGTTTTTGTAGCTTTATTTCTATATATTCTCAATTTCATGCTTATTTGAGATTAAACTACATTAAGACAAAACACTAACAAAATTACCTGGTTTTTCATCTGCTTTCCAGATATTTATTGGACAAATAATGTTATACTTTTAGTATTGAAAGAACTGTTAAAAATCATCTCTTAGCGTCTAATCCCAGTGTTCGATGAGCCACTAGGAAGACAGAATACTAAGAAGAATAACAAAGTTGGTGGATTTGCTAAAACTGCAGATGAGCAAAAGTGTTTGAATTTGTATTCATGCTCCTCAGATCTGTCCCACCAGCATAGCTCCTGACATCTCATGAGTTACATGGATGGGGTGTGTCTGTGCCCCCCCTTCTTCTTCCTCTTCAGCTCCTTTTTCACCTCTTCTCCTCCCCAACCCCAGACACGCACTTTCCACAGACACATACTCACCACAGCCACGTAAACCATCCCACCCTGTAAAGTTGGTTCTACTTAGATGCAACAAGACATGATTGTTGGAGCAAGCCAGGCCAAGGATATCTGCCCTGATTTTTCTCCCACTCCCTTTGAGTCAGCATAGACAACGACATTTATTCTATTTTAATGTATGATAATAAATTCTCTGATATGGGATATTCTATATAGAATGTCTTGTATTTCTCTTCTAAATTTGATGCTAAGAATAGCAATTTATATGTGCTCCCAAGAAGGTTGATCCCCCCCCAAAATGAGTTTAAGAAATAGAAATAAATAGCTGGATGAGTAAAAGCCAAAATTTACATGTTTGTCTAAAATATCTTTTAAAATGTTCCAAATTTCTTAATCTTCTTTATTATAAGATATTACCCAAGAAGCAGGTTATTTTCTAAGGGTAAAAACTACTAAGTATAAAAACCACCCTGAAGCGTTTTTTTTCTTAGATATGAGCAATAACTAACTGTCTTGCCTTTTGATGTAATATGCTAATTAGCATAAAGCTAATGTCTGCTTGGGCAGCAGATACTGTCCAGGTCTATTTTTTAGTACATAACTCTAGCTGTAAATCTCTTGGGGGTCTCCCCTCGTCACCTGCATTAGTACTCCAAGGATATTCTTAACGTGAAAATTATCTTAACAAATAATTAAGATAGGGAAAGGAACTGTCTGTAAAATATAAAAGCAGGTGATAGTAAGTTGATCAAATTTCTCAGATTAACGGTCACTGAAGTGTCAGATGGACTGCTACGTCAGCCATCTGCAGGGTGGGTCTAAAGATTGGCTGTAATCCAAAAGTTGTTTACGATCTAGACAGGCGGGAAGGGGTAGGAAGCGGCCCAGAAGGCCGGGCGTGGGAACACGGAGTGTTCTCCTCTGTAGCATTCTCTTGGCCAGCTCAACACTCACTGTATTGCATTTGGTTATTATACGACTGCACAGAAAATGGGGAGCTTTGTGAACATGCCCGCTGAAGTTATTTTTATGTAAATTTCTTTTTATAAACTTCTAGGTTGAAATAAACCTAAAACGATATCCAACTCCTTACCCAGAGGATTTAAAGAATATGGTAAAATCTGTTCAAAATCTGGTGGGTAAGCCAAGCCACGGAGTACGTGTTGAGAATTCAAATCCAAGTGGTAACACGGAGCAAACTGTGAAAGAAAAATATGAACACAAGTGGCCGGTGGCCCCAAAGGAGATTACAGTGGAGGTATTTGAAGGTTATTGGTAATTGCCAGTGTGGTTTGGATTTTTTGGAATTTTAAATGACATGGGTTTGTTTTTTTTTTTGTAAACGTAATAGATCTTCCTTGATAAGTGCATTTTTTTCCCAAAAATACAAACGATGTCTCTATTCTTTCAAACTATGAGGGTTGCATTTAATAAATCACAGATAAATGATGCCCTCCTGGTCTAAAATCATGAATACAGCTCCAAACGTCCCCATACACACGGAATGAATTTCAGCTACCCTGGTCAGTGAGCACATTATTATTTTGGCTGTCCCAAATTTTTATTAAATCAGTCGTTAGGAAAAACTAACCAAAGATTTTTTTATTCTGCAAATCTCATAAAATTCCTACTCAGATTTATTGCACAGGGTTTTTTTGTTTGTTTGTTTTTTTAACTGTTTTGTGTTTGGATTACAACCTTGTTAATAGCACTACTATTAACAACAAAAATGGGAGATAAGTTTGCAATTTAGGGTCATGGATGAGGCTTCTGAAATTTAGGGTTAGGTCAGGGTTAGTCACATGAAGCTTAACGCCTATATTTTAAAAAGAGTTAGAAATTCAACCTTATCAATGTGTGTGGTCTGAAAGAATCCAACTTCATTTACGCCACCTCTACTATTTCATCAACTCTTCAGCTAATTTGGTTATCATCTTTTATCTTCATTAGGAACATAATTGGTCTGAGTACACTTGAAGTTTCTATAACTACTCACAACTCTAGATGGGCAAAACTCTTTTACAAATCTGCATTTCAAAGCATCAATTTGTTGCATTTATTAAACACCAACTAGGTATGTGACACTGTGCTAACCACTGTGAGAGGGAGAACAGAAACACAAAATGTGTCCATAATCCACGTTCTTTAGGCCCCGCCAGATACGCTGAGCACTGATTAGGGAAGTCACCTAAAATAGGATCACACGGTTGGTCTGTGATAGAGAATATAATGCTCTAATTAAAGTTTAGACTGCATAGGGATGATTCTTTTAAAGTGGAAAAAAGGAGAGAGGCATTCCAGACAAAGGGAAGGCCTGAGTAATCATGAGCAGAGCGAGCACATTTGCCAGCAGAGAACCAGTCTGCCCCAGAAGAGGGAAACACCACTGTATTGCCAAGGAAGGAATTTCCTTAAGTATTTATTTTCATTGCTTTTAGCTTTTTGCTTATAAAATCAATATCAGTATCCTTTCCCCTTTCCAAAATATCACACATCTACTACAGCAAAGCAACAGGTTTTTCTTTATCTTGAAGATACTGCAGCGGCATGGAAAGGAAAAAGCCACATTTGGCAGGCACGAAATTCATTCAAATTTCATGCTGCCTGTTTAACATCAAAGTAACTGTGCGGTCATGAAAACCTATAAGCTGGATAATTTTACTACAACATAAGAAGATCCTAAGATTTCTTGGTGCAGGGAGAGGTTAGGTGAGATAGGGAAAAGGCGGGTTGGTAATAACCCTGAAAATAAATCTTAAAATTGTCCCCAAGGCACTTCAAGCTGTAAAATCCAAAATTAAATATAATGTTTCCTCCCCAGACTTCCTTCCACTCCGGTATTCTTCATCCTTCATCTCAGCTTGTACCTTTATCCACCATTTCACTCAAGCTAGAAATCTGAGGGGTATCCTCATTTACTTTCCTTCTTTCTCTCCACTTTCTATCCCTTTCAAATAATTGCCAAAGCCTCTACCTTTTCACCTGACTGTACCTCCCCTCCTCAGGCCTTCCGCTGTCCTGCATGACCAACTGCCCACTTCTTGGCTGATCTCGTCCCCAGCCACCTCCGTGCTTTGCTGGTTATCTTTTGAAAGCACAAATCTAATCATATCTTTGCCCTCCTTGAAAAAAACTACAGTGGCTTCTCAATTGCCTACACAAAATCTAAGCTTCTTCATTAACTAAAGTAGTCACACTAAATAAGGCTAAAATTAAAGCTCAATTTTCAGCTTTAAATTTATTTGTGTGATTTTTCCCTACTCCCTTTTTAAAAATTTTCTTATACTGGCGTTTTTTTCTTTTTGAATAGAAATTTCACTGATAATTTCAATACTTTACCTAAAATAGAGAGTTAGATCTTCCTTCCCTAACTGTTAACCAGCCTAGAGCAAAGAGAAGCTGCTGCTTTCTGTATCATTCTTCTATCTCAAATTAACTACAGCCAAATTAAGGGTCACACGCCATTTCTCCAGCATCTGATTTAATCAATACAGATCACCAAGCATCTAGCTGATCAATGCATACCAGGTATTCATTACATATTTTGTACTTGCATGCTATTTTTGAGCCATTATTCTTTAGATGTCATTGCCAAGAATGTGGAAGGGGGTATTACACACTGCATGATATATTTATCCATGTGATTAAATATAGACAACCGAGAAAAAAGAAAAAAATGAAGAATAGAGGTAGGCAGAGCCAGAAGTAGGGAACAGAAGGAGGAAACCAGGTAACCAGATCACAAACGCAGCTGAGTAGGAGGAAAAGGAAAGGTCAGTCAACATTTATTTCTCACTTTCTCTTTGCCAACTATATGGCCAGAGCTTTAACAAAAAATAGGGTTGGGAATCCCCGTACGAACCAGGAGGACCTGGAGAGATGTAGGGTCCCCTATGCTCCCATGTTCCTCTGTCGGGTCTTGGAGAGTTTCATTTGGTCTTTCTGCAGCTCTGTGCAGATGGCCAGCCCTCCCTCGCCCTTCAAGTTCTAGCTTGAAGGTCACCTCAACAGGAAGCCCTTCCCTGACCACTTGCACCCTCTGATTTTCTTGATCACATCACCCTGTTTATTTGCATTAAAACACAATGAAAATATTTGTGATCACTTTAGTTATTAACTTCAAGCTGTGAGTTACATGAGGACAGGGGCCATTTCTACCTGCCCTTCCCTGTATTCCCAGAGTCTAGCACAGCTAGCACAGAAGAGAAACATAGCAAATATTGGTGAATAAATGAATGATGGAGGTAGACAAGGACTGTGACTCTGGTAACAAGTCTGTCTCTTCATCCAGTTAAAACAGTCCATTGAAGTTAAGCACAGTTTCTGAGTTTGGTTCAGTTAATGATTCCTGGCTGCACTACCTATCCACGCTTTTGTGTGTTGAGTAAACACCTGGTATACAAATGTCCTCAGTGTCTCAGTAATTTTGTTACAGTGACCCTAGACCAAAAAAACAAAAAGCCTAACAGTTCCATTTAGGCAATTAGACCCAGACTAACTTAAATATTTATGTCCTTCTTAGTGGTCATTTGAAAAACCAATGCACATAAATTGAAAGAAAAAATAATATTTTTATCTCATTGTCACATAACCAAGGCTGAATTATTAATGGGATTTGTGCAGCTCCTGGACAACACCTGCCTTCTCACACCTAGGACGTCATGGACACCCCAACTCTAAGTTCTGTCTCACATTCATTTCCAAGTGGCACCTGCTCTTTGAGCACAGCACCCACAAAAAGTCCAGCTTCACGCGGATTGTCATCAAAAGGAACGTGCAATCTAATGCTGACCCTGAGAGCCACCTCAAGCTGGCAGTTTGCACGGTGTCTGACTGATGCCACATACTGCCTTGTTGCCCTTGAACATTATAACCTGTGGTGTCCCTCTGACCTGAAATCTTGCCTTTGCCTTGTTACCAATAACATGACTTTCATAAGTCAAGTCATTAAAACCTTTCTGAGCCTTGGTTTCTTTATCTTAAACAAAAACACAGAAGATAATAGCACCCTTCCAAATGTTTGTGGAGATGAAACCAGGTAATAATAGGTATTTATAAGCAGCTCCAAGCACAGTTCTTTGCACAGAAGGCTACAGTAAGTGAGGATTTACCCCCTTCCTCAAGGGAATGATGTGCCTGAGCCACCCCCTACCTTTAATCCTCCTGCAGGCCGCTGCCTGGATCCCAATTCTCAGCTACTTTTTGAAAATGTTCAGCACTTTTCTTTTTGCTAGGAGATCAGCCTAATCTTTCTCTACAGAAGAACCATATCTTTCTCCTGGTAATAAGTACCAATTACCCTTAAAGATTTTCTTAAATTGCCTTTCTGAGTAGGCTGGACTCTCAGATGCTCAGAAATAAAGCTTTATTTTCTTTCCTTCAACTTCTACTGAAGGATCCCTTTCTCCTTGGCAGCAGTAGCCAAGATGCTGTCTGAACAATGGAAAGGCAGTGGGGTCAAAAAGAACATTTTACCTTTTCTTTCTCCTTCATTTCAGTCTCCACACCAGAAGGAAATATGGGTCAAATGTGCTAGAATGGGATCACCACTAAATTTGATTCCCTACCAATAGCTTCCACTGTCTTCACCCACCCAAATAGTTCCCAAAACTTCGCCCACTTTTCAGCAAGATCTCGGTTCCTTGAGCTTCTGTAAAAGAATTTATAGACACAAGGTCAATGATTAATTTCCTTTGCTCGACAGTTAACTTTGTCCTGTGAAGCCCATTTGAGGAATTAACTTTACTTAGGATACACTGCATGGTATACACAATATCACGTAGAGAATCAGGGAGTTGGATGATCCCAGTTCAAATCCCAGCTCTGCCACTCACTAAGTTAGGAGTTGGAATTATGGCTTTACCTCTCTGAGCCTCTATTTCCTTATCTGTAATACAAAAATGATAATAAATAATTTTAAAATATAGCATAATTACTAAAAAAACAAGGTTGTGTTTGAAACCACTAGCAGGGAGACTGCAGATGATGTGTTTCGCATCGTGGCACAATAGCCACGTGATGGAGGCTCCATAACCAATGGCCATTACACCATTGTCATCCTCATCATCACTGCCCATAAAGAGAAGAGAATCGACCCGGCTCAGTGCAAACTCATCATTCCTGCTTCAACAGTGTCATCCTCTTAGGCAAAGGCCCCAGAACTCTAGTGATAAAAGGCAAGTTCACATGGACTTGATCGTCTCTTCCTGGTCACCAAGGCTCTCTCCGATTCACAATAGAAATTCTTGAACAGGGTCAGAAACTTGAACCTGAGTCACACCATAGCCATCATGGAGAGTTCTGGGCACCATTTTGGGATATAAGTTTGAAAGTTTGATCAGTGCAAATAAAACAACTTGAGTCCTGACTGCAGGAGAATAAGAGGAAAGAAAATGAAACTCAACGAAGTTTACATTCTGTACTCGTACGACTGTTTGGTTTGCTTTTCTGTTTCTATTATATTTTGGTTTTGTTTTCATATAAAACAAAATTCCCATACTTGTAATTAGGTGTAATAAGGATGTTTTCTTTATGTTAGTGCTGAACAGGAACTTACACTAATTCCCATTACTGATTACCTTTATTTTAAAGACTTGAATAATGTCCAGAGACATACACTGACTTGCCCAAAAAACCTGATTAATAAATAATTTTTAAAAGAATCAGAAACAGAATGGAAATATAGCACCTTGTAATTGAAATGTATTTGACAAGTCAACATATTTTAAGCCTTATGTGGTACTATTTCACAAACTCACATCTTAGAAATTTCTCCAATGGTACGTAAAAGCTTTCAATTTTCTATTCTTTCACTTCAAAACTTTATCACCCATTTCTTATGCTAACCTTTGAAATGATTTTCAAAATCCATGAAAACACAGATTTCCCTCTTCAGCTACTGAATTTTCATCAGCCCCGGTTGCTTGCCTATCCTTCTCCCACCTGGTATTTCATTTTAAATCCCTCTTATTCTCACAGCTGAGCTTCCCAGGAGGCAGTGTGATCACTAGAGCAGAACTCGAGAGAATCCCACTGCAGTGATAGGTCTTTGTCCAATTATATATGTGTGTGAGCCTAGGCCTGAGTCTCAGGATCCGTCTATAGAAAACAAAAGAGCTGGGCTACAGCTAGATAATATTTCAATTTTCTTCTATTAAAATATTCCTTTAAAAAAAAAAGTATCAGGTATACCCAGGTTTTTCACAGGCACATATTTCCATACAAACCTAACCCAAAAAAATCCTCAAAGATTGAACTTAAGCTAAGGGTGGAAGACAGGGATGTGTTTCTCTGCAATTCCCAAAGACCTAAACCTGGCACTGTGGGGTCTTCGGCAATTTATTAAATAGTATTAAATAGTAAATAGTAAGAGTTTCTGTCTGTTCGTTATGCCAATTAGTTATAAGACAAACTTTTTAAATTCATATATATTCGTTCTCTGATTCAATAAAATGTTTTTAAATATGTTATATTCCAAACTAATAAGATAACTAAAGAATTAAAAACTAAGGCCAGGCATGGTGGCTCCTGCCTATAACCCTTGGGAGGCCACGGTTGGGGGATTGCTTGAGGTCAGGAGTCTGATGTTGAAGGATCATACCACTGCAATCCAGTCTGGGTAACACAGTGAGACCCTGTGTCAAACAAAAAAAATACTAAAAATTAAATGAAAATTCTTCTCTGAATTAAAATTAATCTAAAGTTTAAGAAAAAAAGACATGAAGATAGTTACTATGCACATATTTATATCTCTGCTTATGTACATAGTGAAGGCATTTTTATATAGAGAAGAAAGTGAGAATTTGTTTTTGCCTTCCCCGATGCTCCTTCACTACCTGCTTAGCGGGAGATAACAATACGAACTATAGAAGTTTAAAATTCAAGTTTATTTTAATGTGTTCATGTGTCGGGAAGTTATATTCTTATACCAGTATTGCTCATTACACTCAATGAATGGATAAATGAAGATTTAGCAGGCTAGATTAGCCATGAGAAAACTAAAACCCTTAGGAAAAGGCATGTTAGAACTAGGGAAATTGAGATGATCCCTTGGGATATAGTCAAAATTAAGAGGGAGAGTGGCAAAAACAGAATGTATAGGAACCACCACTGCATTAGAGCATCAGGGGATGACCAAAAAAATTAAAAAATAATTAACTGGTCAGTGATAAACTTTCCTTTTCAAACTCTTAAGAGAGTTCATCCCTTAAAATTCGTATACATATACATGGTGTCCATAAAGTTCGGTGCAATTTAAATAGCCAACCAGTATGAATCGTACTTTTCATACATGGCGTCTCATAATTCAGTCTAGTGTTATAATGACGTATCTCACCTCCCCAACTAGAGTATAAAGCCCTGGGGGGCCTGGGCCACATTTTGTCTTTCTTTGGAACCTCCATAGTTCTTTGCACAGTGTCAGACATATAAGCAATATGCAAAAAAAAAAAAAAAAATGATGAATATGTGGCCTCACTTAAATTAGAAAAAAAAAATTAGGATTTAGCTCACAGACACACATGGTTCATTTCTCCCAGTGTCCCACAGCGAATCACATTCTACAGCCACATCTTTGAATCTGAGCCAAATAAACATACTGCCGCCTCGGTTAACCATTGTTTAAATGTTTACTTTCCTTGTCCTGTATTATTATATCTCTCAGGATTCTTTTGTTCATCCAGCTAATGAAATGAGGATTGGGGAACTTCACCCTTCATTAGCTGAGACCCCTCTGTATCCGCCCAAACTTGTTCTGCTAGGGAAGGACAGAAAAGGTAACACCGTGAACTTGCTGTGGGAAGTATGCCCCCCATGCATGTGCATGCCCAGCCCCCAGCTGTACCCTCGATACACCATAGTCCATAAATGTAGTTTACAACTGTACATCTCTAACATGAATCGGTATGGCATCTGTTTTTTATACTTGATTCTCTGTGTTAATTGTCAATGTTCATAGCATTATAACATTTTTACCCTTTAAATTTCAGAATCAACTGATGAGTCTGAAGTTGACAAAACTCACTGTCTGAATAACAGTGTTTCCTCAGGCACTTACTCAGACTACTCGCCCTCCCAGGCTTCCTCAGGCTCCTCTAACGCCCGGGTTAAAGTGGGGTCCCTGCAGCCGACAGCTACAGACGCAGTGCATAATTCTTTGTGGGGTAACAGGTGTGTTTAGAATGCCTCTTGTTTTTGTTCCCAAATGCTTATTTTCAGCAACTTTCTTAAATGGGATCTTCTTAATGTTGGAATTAAGCCAGAAAGGGCAGGTAAGCAGATGTGTTCACCTGGGACTCGCAAGAACAGAAGGACCCTTCCAACACGGGAGACCACTGACCGAGGGAGACATGGCGGGGAATTAGTAGGATGAGATGATAGAACAAGAAACTTTAAGAGTCAAAACTTGTGTTTGCCCAACACATTTTGATGAGGCATGTGGACATTCAGCCACCGAAAAGAGATGCCGGGAAAGCACTTATGTGCTGGTACAGCGTCAATGTTCAGTAAATTTTCATTGATATCGTCATTATCATGTCATCACCACCTGGAAAAGCTAGAATGTGCTTCAAAGTACTTAATCTTTCCAAAATGCCTCCTCCTCTACATTACTCCAGTTTTATAGATGGAAAATCAAAAACCACACAGCACAGTGAAGTGACACAGGAGGGCAGCATTAATCTTTGCCCAGTTCTAACTCCACATTTTGTAACATATTGCTATGTCTTTTTATACTACACGTAGCAAATAAAAATTATATGCTATGGGTAATCAATAACTTTTACTCCTATGTTACTAATTTGCTTGTATTGGCAATATCTACTTTATTAATTCATGAATAACTATGTCTATTCACTGATGCCTATGATAAAAATCTTAACTCTTTCAGTTTATAAATTCATTACTTTTGTATGATCTGAGATTAATGTAGGTACCTTCTAAATGCATTTTTTCCCAATCAGCAAAAGCACATACAAGCATTTCCATCATTAATAAAAGGTATACAATTCAATATTAGTAGTGTGTAAATGGTTTATGATAAACTTAGAAAAATGATCATCTGCTGGAAATACGCTGGTCCCTGTGTAAATGTGCCAGTGCCCTAAAGTCATCATATAATTCACATTTTAGAGAAATAAAGCTGAATGTGTTACCTACACAATGGCATTTAGTATTTTCAAGACCTGACCTTCAAACAAATGTTATTTGAAGACAATTTAGATGCATTAGATATTCCAAGCATTTGTAAAAAGGTACTCTCCAACAGCATTTTGGAAAATCAGGCTCTCCAGGGATGAGTACTGAGGAATCACATGATTCTAATTATCTAATTCTCAGGACCATGACTGAAAACCTGTATTTCATTCATTTTTTTCCACAAATATGTATTTAATACCTACTGTGTGCTAGGCACTATTCAGGGCCTGAAGAGAAAAAAGATCTCTGCCCTCATGAGTTTGCATTCTAACAGAGGCCACGAGACAATATACAATACGTTTAATAGGTAAGTAAGTTATATAATATGCTAGAAGGTGATCATTAGGAGGAGGAAATGAGAGAGCAGGGTGAGGGGATGGGTCACCGCTCGGGAACACCAATACTGTCCTCACGGTAAGGCGGGCGGGGTGAATGATCAGCTCAAGGACGGTGGCCTTCGGCGTCACCTGCTCTCTTTCTGGCAAAGCCCCAGCTGTCCTCGTGTTCATATCTGTTCTTCCCTTTCTGTTCACAGGATTGCACCACCATTCCCACAACCTCTGGACGCAAAGCCATTACTCAGTCAGCGGGAGGCTGTTCCCCCAGCAAACCTCCCCAACCTCCCGCAGCGCCCTGACCGGCTGCCCATGGGCGAGGCCTTCACCGACAACTGGCCGGACGGTTCGCATTATGACAACACGGGGTTTGTCGCCGAGGAAACCACAGCAGAGAATGCCAACAGCAACGCTCTCCTGGGCTCCAAGTCCAGAAGCGCAGCTCCGCACGGACGCAGGCCCCTGATCCGCCAGGACAGGATCGTGGGCGTCCCCCTGGAACTGGAGCAGGCGACGCACAGACAAACGCCAGAAACAGAAGTGCCTCCTCCCAACCCTTGGCAGAATTGGACCAGAACCCCTAGTCCTTTCGAAGACAGGACTGCTTTTCCTTCCAAATTAGAGACGACTCCCACTACCAGCCCCTTGCCCGACAGGAAAGACCACTTGGAGGAGTCCGCGGAGATACCCGGCCCTTTCTCCCCAGGGGTGCCGTGGGAGTACCACGACGCCAACGCCAACCGGAGTCTGAGCAATGTCTTTTCTCAAATCCACTGCCGCCCGGAATCTTCCAAAGGTGTCATCCCAATTAGCAAAAGCACAGAGAGGCTCTCCCCGCTGATGAAAGATATAAAGTCCAATAAGTTCAAAAAGTCGCAAAGTATAGACGAGATCGACATCGGCGCGTACAAGGTGTATAACATCCCGCTGGAAAACTACGCAGCTGCGGGCGAGCACCTGGGGAGCCACGAGCGCGCCGACAAGATGCTGGGCCCGGAGCACGGCGTGGCCAGCATGTCGCGCAGCCAGTCGGTGCCCATGCTGGACAACGAGATGCTGGCCTACGCGAGCGGCAAGGGGCCACAGCCGCAGAAGGCCTCGGTGACCAAGAGGGTGTACCAGTTCGACCAGAGCTTCAACCCGCAGGGCGCGCTGGACGTGAAGGCGGACAAGCGGATGGCGCCCGGCTTCGCGCACGGCCCCGAGTACGCGCCGCCCGGCAAGGGCGCGGCACAGGAC
Source organism: Perodicticus potto (assembly GCA_963574655.1). Taxonomy (NCBI): domain Eukaryota; kingdom Metazoa; phylum Chordata; class Mammalia; order Primates; family Lorisidae; genus Perodicticus; species Perodicticus potto. Next base: position 14,841 of record CAUYRH010015801.1, on the reverse strand, counting down.
CTGGTCAGCCCGCGCGCCTACCGCGGCTACGCGCCCGTCGAGCCGGCCTTCTCCTTCTCGCAGCCCGCGGCGGCCGAGGACGCCGTGCTGGGCGCGCAGCTGGCCGGCCAGGCGCGCGGCTTCCTGCGCAGGGCCGACTCGCTGGTCAGCGCCGCCGAGATGGCCGCCTTCCGCCGGGCCGGCGAGCCCGAGCTGCTGCCCGACAGGTACGGCCGGCCGGCCTACCGCGCGGCCGTGCCGGTGCCCGAGCCGCAGTTCCTCAAGAGGAACGGCAGGTACGAGGATGAGCTGGCGTCCTACCCCGAGGCCAAGGCGCAGGCGGCCAGCTTCCCGGCCAAGAGCCTGACCCAGCGCCGGCCGCTGTCCGCGCGCAGTTACAGCACGGAGAGCTACGGGGCCTCGCAGACCAGGCCGGTCTCGGCGCGGCCCACCATGGCGGCCCTGCTGGAGAAGATCCCGTCGGACTATAACCTGGGCAACTACGGCGACAAGGCCGCGGAGAACAGCGAGCTGAAGGCCAGGCCGGCGGTGAAGGGTGAGGACAGCTGCGGGAAAATGCCTGCGGATTGGAGACAGCAGCTGCTCAGACACATAGAAGCTAGAAGGTTAGACAGGGTATGTCTGGCGTTTCTGTCACCATCTCTCCCCTGCGCTAGCGTTACTGCATTAGCATCCCCAAGCTCGTGTAGAGGAGCTTGAACTGCGGGAATGAATAGATGAGCAGTTACTTCTATTTGTATTGTGGGGGGGAATGGGCCAGATGCGGCTTAATGCTTCCTGCGAGGCCCTACCCCGCAGGTGGATTGTTCATCAAATCCAGTCTGAACGTTGCTAGTGAGAAAGAATTTGACTCCTGTTACATGGGATGGTGCTGCAATTGCTTTCCAGCCATTAAGGCAAAATGCTTCTTCTAGGGCACAAAACTGTTCACTAGTGACCCAAAAAATACGATTTTTATTGACTATAAAAAAATGAATATTCTGCCCCCTTTCCAAACACACTCACTTCTATTATAGTTAGGCCTAATTTGTTTATAAAATCTGCACACAGTTACCTGTGTGGGACAGCCAGGGTTCTTCCTTCCAATAGGAAGGAGAAACAGAGAAAGCCCTGGAGATTAAATGCCCTCCCACATGTCATTTTATTTAATAAAATTCCGGTCATTTAGAAGGTTGGTTTTTATATAGAAGGAAATGTTTAAATTCAAATCATACTACAGAGCAAAGAAATAGATGATGTCTTTATATAAAAAGATGACAGACGTACAAATTAGTATGCCTATTGCAGCAAAAAAGGAAATTAATCCTAATCCAGTTAAAAATTGTCACAAATGGGCGACTCCTGTGGCTCAAAAGAGTAGGGCGCTGGCCCCATATGCCAGAGGTGGAAGGTTCAAACCCGGCCTGGCCAAAAACTGCAAAAAAAAAAAAAAAATTGAGTCACAAATGTACAGAGATTGGGGAGTAAAAAAAAAAGACATACAATGCCTACAGTTACATTTCGTGGCCTGTTCAAATCTGTCTAAGAAATCAGGCGTTTAATTTTCTAGAACTACTTTCCGTAGGTCATCATCATTCAGCACGCTTTTTGGCTTTGGACACACACCTCATAATCATAAAGATCTTTTGTGTGAAAAGGGACCTGTTATCAGTTTCTAGGTGGGAACGCTCAGTGTAAATTGGGGGTCTGGGTAATAATATACAACCAGAATATGTTCCACTCGGTAGTTTTATTATTTTGTTTGGTGTCCTACAGGAAGCACAGGCCACTGCATTTATTGTGTATTTTTTTAAGACTGAATTTTGTGTTTTCAGGATGACGCTTTTTAAATAATTATGTTGTTGTAGGTCATGTCTACATGACAAGAAAACAATCCTTTCAGGGAAAGAGTGAACTTTGTGGGTGTGGGTGTTAGTTTCTCAATGTGGAAATTGGTTCTGCCTTGCAAAGTATTTTCATCAAAATGTCTGTTTCAAATAGGTGTGCTCCATCCCATTGAAGGGAGCCCCATCAAAGTCTCATGACTAGCTGTCAGTGGGAGACACCTGGTCGGTTGTCACCATGCCTTACCTCCAGTTATACCCTCCATGTAGACAGATAACTTGGAGGGCAAAATATTGGGGGCCAAATAATACAGTACAGTTTGGGAACTCTGGCCTCGTGTAGACACGGCCATACGTGACAGGGTAAGATGAACTAGTCAAGAAAGGTTGTAAGAAGCTTTTGGGAGGATATGTAATATGACTAGTAATTTGAGGCAACAGAGGAATGAGTGAAAACAAAGCATGAAAAAGACAAGATACAATCCTAAGTGAGCACTTGCTAACTAGTGTCCCAGATAAATGGTTCCTCTCCATTGTTCTCAACTGCAGAAAAGTAGGTAATTCCCCCTCATGGAGCAAGAATTTTAAGGGAGAATGTAGAGCTGGGGGGAAGGAGATTTGGCCAGCAGAAGTCTGGAGGCCTGCCTGACCCAAATAACTAAAAGGGATTTCATGTGTGTTTTCCTTACTGTGAACACACCGCCCTTTTAAATTAGTCTCCACACATCCCCTGTCTGTTTATAGATCCCAGATCCCCTGGGTCTGTCTTTCAGTTTTCAAAACAATTTCAATATATATCCAATAGCTTCTAGTTTAATTCCAAAACATTTAGCTTAGAGCATTGCTTTAAGCCATAAGATCCTGGAAGCTTTTCCTCTTGTTTTCTCCCAGTAACATTTCTTCGCCTCTTTAAACTGAGTTCCTGCGCTATTCAGGCTGTAATTTTATACTTAAAACTTTCCAGCTACTCAACAAAATGAACTCGGGGTACTGAAGCAAAGACTTCTTATGTAAAACTAGTTTTGAGGTAGTTGTGCTACTCAACCTCCTGTCCAAAGTCAGACTGCCCCAGAGACGTGGTGTGCTTCATCCTCACTGAAATTTAGTTGAGCTATTTGGACACTGAAAATAAAACATTTGCACTACAGATTAGAAAGTCTTTGTCCATTCCACATAAAAGATAACTGTCGAGAGACCTGGACCTTGGATAAACTTAGGTGTCCAACACGATGTGGGTGAAAGGTCTCAGTGCTGACCTTGGAGAGGAAGCCTCAAGTACAACCCTAGAGAGAAGGTGCTTGTTCTCGCCTTTGGTTCAACCACCAGGCTCGTGCTTCTGCCACAGAGCCTCCCTGTGACAGAGGATGACAACATGAACCCCTGGGTCTGAGACTGCTTCTGTCCTACAGGGGCTCACAGAGTACTAGACAGGAGTAATTTTAAACCCTAAGGAATGATCTGTGTGCTAGATGAGATGTTCAGTGTCCTTTTCAATTTTGGCATGGTGACGATGAAAAAAATCTCTGTAGGAAACAGCTGTGGATACATAACAAATAGAAGTATAATAAGTTTTCAATTGAGCTCAATGAAGCTTTGATGCTAAAAAGTATGACTTTGATAATAAGCCCCTTGGAATAGAAGAGCTGCCTGATGTTAACATTCAGTAATATTCAGTTAAGAAAAAGTATACTAAGTTAACTTCTGTGATATTTTTTTTTTGTCCCAAAATGGGAGAATTACTTAAAGGGGTCAAATTCTGTCACCATCAAATTCTGGTGGAAGCAGTTTGCTGACAGGGCATTTAAAATATTTGAATTTTTAAATAAAGTTCTAGAGAAAACTTATCTGTCAGTCCCTTAGAATCATTTTTAGATACACCCATTGAAGGATAGCCACAGCATAAATACCATGAATGTTCTATAGGTATTTAGGTATATTAGACAAATAGCAACTAAACTAAGTATAATTGCTTTGGTATCATTATTAACTTTTTTTAGTCTAAAACATAAGTTTTAAGAAACAAAAAAATTAGAATATTTGTATCCACATATACCGTATTTGCCTGATTTAATAAGCAAATTCAATCAAGCCAGTGGTGAGAATTCACATTTTCTCTCACCAGCTGCCTTTCTAACATGCCGTAATTGTGCCCACAGACCAAGCAATACAGGAGGCTGATTTGGGCTTTAACATTACAATGCATTAGCTTAACACAGATGCTAATATGTGTCTTTCTTAAGTGATGATCTCACCACTTGAAAGTGACCGTGAGGTTTGCAGCTGGTAAAATCTAAGATCTCACTGTCTGCACTGTTTAAACTAACAGACGACTAAAGATGGACACGACTTGTCCAGAGTCACTACAATCATGATATAGAAAGATAGATTTTATACCTTTGAGTTAGCAGTAATGTAAAACAGAATGTATCTTCTTTGCTTTTTGTCTTTTCTGTAGTTTTTGGATGGTACTCATTATGTGCATAACTAACACTGTTTACTGTATGCTTCTGTCTGACCAAGTGCATGTTTAAAAAGAAAGTTACTGTTTGCCTGCTTAAAGTTAAATGTTATGAATTTGAACATGTTCATGTAATAATCAGTTTGTTGAGCATGTGTTCACACCCTGTCACATGATTATTTCCTCTACTCAGAATGCTGCTTACAAACACAACACAGTTAACCTTGGCATGCTGCCCTATGGAGGTATTTCAGCAATGCATGCAGGCAGAAGCATGACTTTAAACTTGCAGACTAAGTCTAAATTTGACCATCAAGAACTACCTCTCCAGAAAGTAAGTATGGACTGCCCTACATGTGTCAGCATACCAAAGCCAATTAATGTTGTTTGTTCAGTTAATGTGTTTAGGCTCTACGTACAACTCTGCTTATTATAGACTCTCGCGAGTCCAAAAAGCACAAGGGCCAATGATGGCGAGCCCGAACTCTCAGCCGCTCAACGAATATTTGTAGCCAGACTGATTATCAGGTTACTGCTTTTTGGATCGAGCATTTTGCTTTTTGGATTGAGCAGCTACATGGCTTTTTGTGTTGCTTTCAGGCTCATATTTCTTATTATTCGTTTCATTTTACTTTTCTTCTTTGTTTTTCTTTCTTTTGTGTTTGTATATTTATTTGTTTTACTTTTTTGGAGATAGCCCCATCTTCTCTTGGTGATGCATTCTGAAAATAGAGCTGGAAATGATCATTGGATTTCAGCTGATTGCTCTGGAAAAGATATAAAATCCTAAATTAGAACTGAAGAAGTGGCTAGCATGTCTAAATGCCTCTTTAGCCATATACATATGGGGGAGGGGTTTGGGAAATAGAAGTAAAACGTGAGAAACAAGTTTGTAGCTAAGGAATCTAGGTTAATGGAAAGGTAGCAAGTTCATGTGATTTTAATGAGAACGTGGACACATTTGAAAAGGAATATAATGGAAGAGAAAACATTTTCATTGTTAAAGGAAACGTTTCTCCTTGTTTTAGTCAAGCAAAACTGAGATGCGCATGTTGGAATTGATTAATGCCTTCTGTCTTCGCTACATTTTAGTGGAGAGTAAAGAGTCATTTTGAAACAATGTATCATTATGGCTCTATATTAATGTAGTCATTAGCCTAGTAAGTCCTCATGAAACAGCCATGCAAAGTAGGAGTAAGAGAATAACAGCAGCCCACAAACATGCTCTCTTAATAATATTAATAAATATATGGAACAAACTCCTGTGCCAGCAAAAGGGGGGTCACAGACCTCCAAATCGTATTTTATTGTTAAATTAGTCTTTAACATCATTTCCCAGCTCTGGATAGTTTGGCTCCTACTGTAAGTAGAGAAACAAAATCACAAAGACATTTATATCCACAGCTTTTCATCACCCACAACGACTTTAAAACAAACAGAAAACAATAAAAACCCCACTGTGCTGAGAACTTTGGAATGTTATTTTTCCTGTCCTCTGTCTCATGTTGCAAGGACTAGCCTGTGCTGGTGACTTTCTCCCCAGGGAGAAAAGCGAGGCCCTGAATTGTGTTATTTTCCAATGTCAGTGATATAATACTCCCACTATGGCCAGTTTCAAGGTGCCAACTTAATGTCTCTGAACTCAGAATTGGGAAGATGCATGTGTAGTTGGATCTTAAGAGCCAGTATAGAGTGGTCCAGGCTCGCCATCTGCACAACTACGTTTCTCTGAGTTCCCTGCCCTAGGGTTCTTCACGTCCTCTCAGATGCCAACGCGCTCGTCCTCTGTCCCAACAAAACCATTCAGAAAGGCCTTGAAACTTAATTGTGTTGAGGAATAGATGAGATATAACAGCTTTTCTTTGGGGGGGAGGAGACAGGGCCTCATCCTGTCACCTTAGCTAAAGTCAGTGGCATAGCTTACAACAACCTCAAACTCCGGGGGGAGAGGGATCCTGCCCCTCAGCCTCCTGAGTCGCTGGAACTACAGGTATGTGCCACCATGCCTGGCTGATTTTTCTATTTTTATTTTTTCTATAGAGACGGGAATCTCAAACTCCTGGTTTCAACCAGTCCTCCTTCCTTGGCCTCCCGGAGTGCTAAGATAACAGTCGTGAACCACCATGCCTGGCCACAGCTTTGAACAGGGACCTCTCCTAGAGGGCCTGGCAATTAGAAATCAAACATTTAAAATAAAATAGTGGGATTTCAAATTTCAGTGAGCAGATTAAAAAGATCTTCGTATTAAGGAAGCTATTACCTGAACCCCCTGAAATTATATAGTATAGAAACTCCCCAATTTTGCCTACATTTTGGCTATATTTATTCATCTCTCTAATAATATAGATACATAAAGTATTTGGCAATATGCTTGAAACATTGTTTCTCAGTGTCAAAATTATGCTTCAGATATAAAATTAAGTATCTCTGTGTTAGTTTCTTTATATCATTTGGCCTGCCCTGGAGATGGAGTCACTGTATGTGAAGCTCTATAGCTCTGAGATGATCTGAAACCGAAATAAAGCAGAGTTATATTTGGAGACTTCTGAACATCCTTAGTTGGACACAGAGGTGACCTAAAGGAATTCTTGTTGGATGCAAACCAAGAACAATTTAAGTATTAAAAACAATACTTACCAAAATAAATTTATCATCAATACTTTATTATCTGGAAAGGCAGGAACCTTATCAGGCACTGGGTGCTTAAACAGCTTCAAGAATTCCAGGCCCTGCTTCCTCCCACAGACTCCAATCCAAGCCTCTGCCCTTTCCCCTTCGGGCCCATGTATGTCTCCTCTGCAGAGACCTGATTTGGAAATCTGTTTGTTTTCTCCATCAAGCTTTAGAGCAATCTTTTTTTAAATGTGTCTCTCAGTTTATCCTTTCTCGGCTCCACTGGCCACTCATTACTAACCCGGTCTAGTGTTTAAGGTTTGGTTTTCCCCCAAAACCCTTCTTCCCAGGAGAGGAGAGTAGGCAAAAATCATTTTCCTTTGCTTTAGAAAAGCATAAAAATCTATTGCAACATTTTTGTCTTGCTGCTTAAAATGATAAAAAATCAGTGTCTCAGATATTTAATATGTCTTTATGGCCATAAGGATTGCACTAAAATATAGGGTAAGATCAGTGTAGAAACAAACACTTTCAAAAATAAAATGGACAAAACTGTTTTGTTCTCCCTTGGAAGTTCTGGAGCTGTCCCTCCTAGTCATAAAATCCCTAAGTGATGACACTGGCCGTCTCTCATTAGATGCTATGGCAGATGAGTCTGGGATGTCCTGGAAAGAACGAATGAAGTTTCCTAAGGAATCTAATTAAGGTTTTCACCTATTGGAAATTAAGTGCTGGAAGTGGAGTTGCAGCATGCGTTGGAATAGGGGATGCCTTCCCCGAGGAATATGCAGGGCCTGACTTCCAAACCCCATTCCCACTCTCTGTCAAGACTTGCCTCTTGCAATGAGGAGGAAGCAACACCTTTTCAAAATTTCTCTGCTGCACCAAGGCTGCCTTTAAACATGCTCAAAATAAGGAATATAGTTATTTGTGAAAAAAGATTAAAGAACTCCGCTACACAGTGAATATTTACATGGCTGAAAAGGGAACAATCTCCCAGATTTTGCTAGGTATATTGAATATTTCTAAATTTTTCACACGTATTACATGCCAGGCTGAGACATGTACATTTTTCAGGGATTACAAGCTTTCTGTGCTAACAAGTAATAAATTATATTTTCTATAATAATCTGTGGCACCCTTTAAGACATTTAGAAAATTCCGAAATAACAACAAAATAAATTTAATAAATTTAATTTGCTGTAATATTTTCATTTATGGGAAGATTATGCTATTTTCCCAGAAAATGTAATAGTACTTAGAAACCAGAACATTTAGAATATGTGAAAGAGATTATAGACTTATTAGTATTTTCTATTTATTTATCCATTCATTCATTCATTTATTATTTACTGCCTTTCCAAAAAGCATTTCAGGCACCTTTTTATGGTGTTATTAATGGTTCCATGTGTTTCTCCGGATGTGTTCTATTGTAACTGAACTTAGCTGCTGTCTTGAACTTTATGTTATCAGCAAGAAATACAGCATTGTAAAATGTCAGTACAAACTGTCGTTTTTATTATCTAAAGTATGGTAGAATGGATAAATATTTCCATTGGGAGAAAAATAAGTAAGGACGAGGATTTATTGAGACTCTGCTAAAGTACCGTAAGGTACCTTAAACATATTTTTTCTCACCACCCACTAAAACTCTCAAAGGGCATATTTATCTCCATTTTATAGATGAGGAAACTGAGGCTCATGTGTCACACACCAAAGAGTATTTTTCTGTTTTGCTGTTGTATCTCCTGCACTCAGCGTAGTGGCAGGTAGAATTTCAGTCTGCCTGTGCCTGGTACCCACGGACCTGCCCTTTCTACTATGACGATGGCTTCCAAGTGTTTGTAAAACCCGACATTTTCATAGAATATGACTCATCACAGTTGATAAACCTCTTCCGTATGCATTATTATCTCCCATTGTGTTCAAAACGAGAGAAGTATATTATGGGATGGAGAAAAGAATATACAAGTAGAATATATTAACTAACCCAAAGCATTTCATGACCCTGATCACTCCCTGTGTGTGACAGGTAGCGTGCCCTCTTAGTTGAGTGGAACGTAATGAATGCTGCTAATTACCTTGTGCTTTCTCAGATCCACTTGCCTTTCCTGAGCACTCATTATCACCAGGAATTATATTTGGTAGCAGAGAAAGGTTAAAGGTTATGGACCCAAGAAAAATCACTTGTTAATCATTCAGGCCGCTGCAGCCTTGTAGACAAACAGGGCTGAGGACAAGATCGTTGAATCGGCCTTTCCTAACTCCCAGTCTTCAGGTGTCTGGCTGTCAGTAAATAGCAAGGTCTCTCTGCTGGGGAAATTGATAACTTTCCCTTCTGATTCTTTTCTTAATTTCTGCCACTGTGATGTTATACCATCACATCTACTGCTTGTTGGCTCATTGAACTAGACACTAATATAAATTAATTTATAATTTCAGGGATGGGAAATCTGACGTTATAGAAATACATGTATTAGAGAATCTTACCATAAAATTTTGCCTGGAAGAAATTGGCCTCACTATATGTTTTACTAAAGTTTGTAAATCAGTTAGTTAATACTCATTTCACGAGATTCTGAGTCAGAGAAATTTAGATAGCGATGTTTAGACCTAAACTATTTTTAAATTTCTAACACCCTTTCTTACTGGATCTGTGAGATCAAATGGCTCAGGATCAGACAGTACCAAATGGTATGCATTTATTCACCCTAGGCCAGGGGTTACTTTCTTAATGCCACTTTTTTTCTGCTGAACGCAAAGCAAGATTTATCCTTCCCCTCAGGACAACTCACGCCTATACTTTCTATGGATTTTGCTGCATTTATTATCCCTCGAGGAAGATTTGCTTGCTTTTCTAATTATGAAAAAAGCTTTCAGCCTATAAATCCACATAAATTCTCATAGACAGTGATTAAAATCACCAAGATAATAATGTTGGTACTTACATGGATGCTTCATCACCATTATAATGAAACGTTGGCTTAAAAATCACTTGGGCATTACATTGCTACCTTCAGATCGAAGCCCATGGAATCATAATCATTTAGACCCAAGCTTCGTATATATATCGACCTTTGTAATGCCTATATTTTTCAAAAAAGGATGACAAAAAAAGAAGAACATAATAACATCACTGGAAATACTTTGGGAAAAATTGTTATTAATAATCTATCCCTTTATAAACCACATGCCAGTTACTCAACAAAGCAGATCCTGGTGTTCTCATCTGATAGGTCCCAAGAAACCTTTGTCAGTGCCACATTCTAATACCGCCCTCATACAATTTCTCCAGTAAAATGCACTACGTGTAATTTCCCAGGCAAGCTGCGTACCCGTCACTTAACAGATCAGACCAAAGCTGCTGTATCCGCTGAGCTTAGTTACTTACGTGAATTCTGTTGATACACATCTGCACTCATATATGTAAATATGCACACATGTACCTTCACATGTCCTTATACACATGCAAACATACACACATAGACAGACACATACCTGTGAATTTAAGTCTCAGCAAAATAGAAATTACCCTTCAAGGTGACATTTGTGATCATTCACAGTACTTAAAGAAGAAGGATTAAATCTACCAGTGTCCACACTCATCTTTGGATCAGTAAGACTTCCTTCTACTCAGCATTGCTGCATTTCTCGTGAAATACAAAATTTCTCATTTATTACTAAATCACACTAGCCATTTTCTCTATTATTTTGAAATATTAAAGAGTTGAGGAGTTTAGAAGTTAAGGAAATAGCACTGCGTGATGAGCTCCCATGTCTTTTGTCTTTACTTGGTTATAAAAGGGAAAATAGGACTCATTCCTACTCTTTAAAGAACCTAAAAGAAAATACCTGGCCAGGCACAGTGACTCGTGCCCGTATTCCCAGCACTTTTGGAGGCCAATGTGGGGAAGAGGAGGCCAGGTATTTCAGACAAGCCTGGGCAACACAGTGAGACCCCATCTCCACCAAAAAAATTAAAAATCATCCAAGCATGGTGGTGTGTGCCTGTAGTCCAAGCTATTGGGGACATGAAGGTGGAGGATCCTTTGAGCCTAGAAGTTGGAGGCTGCAAGGAGCTATGATTCCACTCCTGCACTCCAGCGTGGGTAGCATAGCAAGACCTGTCTTTAAAAATGAAATGACGTCTCTAAAGAAAATATCAAGAATGTGGTCCAAAAAATAATCGAATGAGTAACTGAACCTATTTTCTCTGGAGTACTAAATTGGTAGCTTAATTTTTTTAATACTTTTTTCAGGAGATCCCTTGAGCCTTTTATAGAATTTTGACAGCTAAGCAACTGCATTTATATGCAGTAGGCTACTCCTTTGGGAAAGGATGTGTAATTCTCCTTTTGGTCCCCATCATCTCTCCCACTAAACATCAATAAGTCATTTTCAAGGTCTTCCTATTTCTGCAAACTTAAGTCACCACTTGGGTGTCTCATTTAAGAAAAACAGAAAGGCCAGAGCCTCCTTAAACAGAAATTGCTTTGGGGATCTTATTTTAATTTTACTATCAAGTGAAAAATATCTGTTTTATGTGTCTGCATGTTTATGTTCCCTCTGGCCCCTGGAACATAGTAGAATTGGTATGATTGTTAATTATAATTTTTAAGAAAGCAATGGATTAATTTATAAACTGCTGAAGAGCCCACATCACCAAATTAGGAACTTGACTAAAGGGTTTTATATTCTTTTTTTACACTAAAAAGAATTTTATGGTTCTCAATTGCTCTCTAACAATAACTCAGAGTCGTGTCTGGGCAGCTAAAGCAAATGTAGCAGAGGACATAGAGATGGAGATGATATGGAGATTGAAATAAAAAAGGAAGCTGTGTTGAATTTTGGCCACTTCTCAAAAATGTGCATTGCACAGACCTAGCCAGATGAACATATTAATTATTCCACTTCACCGGCAAAGCAACGACATGAGTACTAAAAGATCAAAAAGAAAACATTGAGCAGCAGTGTTTAACCTACATGATTATGTTTTAACTACTTAATTTTAACATTTTTGTGTTCCATATTTTAGTATCCAGAAAAATTGCATGTGGGTTTATGCAAATGTATTCATATGGAAAACATGAAGAATGGAAAACCAAGGCTTGAAACAGAGTAACAGGCCGTAAACAGCTCCTTGGTCATTTTCAAATAATGTGAACTTTACGTGTGCTGACGTTTGATTTTTCAGATAAGCACATATTCATTCCTAAATAATCCAGGAACTTAGATTGAGTGCGCTTTTCCTCTCTTTTCTTTTTTAATACTTTCTGAGAGGCTTATGAAAATTACCAAAATATAAGAAGAAAATCGAGTTATCTCCTTTTTATTATATCCAGTTGACCCATGGAAGACTTTATCTAGAGTCGTAATAAATTCTATTTTAGAATTTTCCAAACAATGCCTTTTAAAACTGCATGTGGTCAGAATACAGATAGGGTGATTATATAATTGTGAAGGAGAACAAGCTGGGAACTCAATATAACCAGACTAAGCCTGGCACGTAGCCCATCTCCAGCATGCTATGAAGAGAATAGCCCAGTTCTGCCTTTCCAGGGCTGGAGGATAATTCCTTACATAAAGTGCAGCTGCACATATGCTCGCTAGCCAGACTTCTTCAGCAGGATCCCTCAGAAGATGCTTGGAAAGTGACACAGGGAACACTGGGACCTGGTATCTCAACCACAAAAGAATTCCCCAGGAAACTCGCCAGGACTTGCATATCCTACAGATAAGGGAAGGAAAAAGTCTTTGCAAAAATAGATACAAATAAACCCTGATATATCCCCCTACCGTGTTTCTGATGGTGTGTGACTGGTCGCTAAGACCTGGGTTAGAATAGGGAGTCTCCCCAAAATATCTAATAAAATTAATAATAAAGGCAAGGGTATTATTATTATTTGTTAATAATAATAAGCAAGAAACCAGACAAAAATAAAATATATGAAGAATTTAAACATTAATATATAAGTAATTCACATAAATAGATACATTTGGTGATCAAGACAGTCATGATTTATTTACGCTGGGATTCTAATAGCATAATTTTTTTCCAATAGAGGGATTCTGATGTTGCTTTAACACTTCCCCCAAAGCTATTTGTAGAGATTGCCATAAATCTTGCATTATGCCAGTAGTAACACTCCTTTAGATTAGTGCAAGGCATTTTCTCTCAGAATCAATACAGCCTTACAAGATTTATTTTAGGTTATGGTTTGGAATATTGAAAGTTACATTCTGTGTGTTATGTGGTTTTGATTTATATTCTAAATGGTAAGATCATACTATAGAGAGAAATTAAGCAAATTTAAAATGCTGTAGTTTTTAACAATTGGTTCATTTTATTCTGATTATTTTTATTCAGGTATAAAGAATATAAACATTTCTTTAAAATTCATCAGCTAACTCTAAGATGGTTCTTTTAACTGTATTTCTCACTGCTTCCAAAAAAGCTATCAATTTAGAATTCTTACTCAATAAATAGTATATACTAATATTTCCAGTTCAGGGTATATATATATATATTTTGCAATTAAACAAAAGTAATTTTAACATAATCATTAGGGACTCTTTTCAGAAAACTATGGTAAACTCTACTACGTCACTAAAGAATGCCATACCATTTTTGCAATAGACCCCGTCCCAGCAAAGCAACATTTTAGACAATGGACAAGAAGATGTGTCTCCTAGTGGCCAATGGAATCCTTATCCACTCGGGAGGCGCGATGTTCCTCCGGACACCATTACTAAAAAGGTAACCAATTTCAAATTAATGACACAAACTATGAACTTTGTACGTCCATTGTAATGTGTAATATCCATATCTTGTGTTTTAACATCATTTTTAACTTTCTGATATCTGTAGGCTAAATATTCTCCTGCTGTAGAGGGCTTGGCTAACTGTAAGTGCATTGAATGGCGAATAAACGCTGCCAAGTCTTGGAAGTTGGTACTGAATGTTTATAATCTGTTTGTAAAAAGATACACCATGCTGACCAAACATAGCCTTCCTTACCTCTCACTACCCATCTCTGAAGTGCAAATATAAACAGATATTTCTGATGCTCTTGGCTTTAGGGAAATGTGTTGTAGTCACTTTGCATAAAATGAGTTTTGACCACAAAGAGATGGATTCACTGTGTCTAAAAAACAAACATGTCGTGAGCAACCGTTCTCTGTTCTGTGTGAAGCACTTGCTGGATGCTGGGGAGACAAGATCTCGTCCCTAACCTCAAGAACCTCGGTCTGTTGACAGAGCTGAGTGATAAGGAGCTAATCACAGAATATATTTTTTAAAGCTCCTACAAATCAGTAATAAAGACATACAGCATAATTTATTTTTTGAGACAGCCTCATTCTATCATCCTGGGTGGGTAGCTTGGCTCACTGCAACCTCAAACTCCGGGGCTCAAGCGATCCTCCTGCCTCAGTCTCCCAGGTAGCTGGGACTGCAGGCGCTTGCCATAACATCTGGCTAACTTTTTTCTATTTTTGGTAGAGACAGGGTCTCTCTAGCTCAGGCTAGTCTCAAACTCCTGAGCTCAAACAGTTTTCCCAAGGGTGCTGGGATTACAGGAGTGAGCCTCTGCACCTGGCCATAACATAATTTTTTAAACTGGCAAAATACGGGTGGAATCAGGAGGGCAAATAAATATTAAAACAAAACTGAACCTTTTTATCAATCAGAGAAATGCAAAATATGTTATTTTGCATAGACTGGAGTGGCAAAAAATTAAGAAATCTGAAAAATATAAGTTGTTTGCAAATATAAGAGCAGTGGAAAGTCTTTTATACTTCTTGTAATTTTTTTTTTTTTTTTGAGACAGAGCCTCTCAAGCTGTCACCCTGGATAGAGTGCTGTGGCTTCACAGCTCACAGCAACCTCCAATTCCTGGGCTCAAGCTGGATTCGAACCCACCAGCTCAGGTGTACGTGGCTGGCACC
>CAUYRH010015800.1:0-18515 GCA_963574655.1 Perodicticus potto | reverse complement strand
GTGTGGAAGGTGGAGGGTGTAGGTGTGGAAGGTGGGGGTATAGGTGTGGAAGGTGGGGGTGTAGGTGTGGAAGGTGTAGGGCGTAGGTGTGGAAGGTGTAGGGCGTAGGTGTGGAAGGTGGGGGTGTACGTGTGGAAGGTGGGGGTATAGGTGTGGAAGGTGGGGGTGTAGGTGTGGAAGGTGGAGGGTGTAGGTGTGGAAGGTGGGGGTATAGGTGTGGAAGGTGGGGGTGTAGGTGTGGAAGGTGTAGGGCGTAGGTGTGGAAGGTGGGGGTGTAGGTGTGGAAGGTGGGGGTGTAGGTATGAAATGTGTAGGGTGTAGGTGTGGAAGGTGG
This sequence comes from Perodicticus potto, assembly GCA_963574655.1. Classification (NCBI taxonomy): domain Eukaryota; kingdom Metazoa; phylum Chordata; class Mammalia; order Primates; family Lorisidae; genus Perodicticus; species Perodicticus potto. The sequence continues at coordinate 18,181 of CAUYRH010015800.1, read as the reverse complement.
GAGTGTAGGTGTGGAAGAAGGTAATGTAGTCTGAAAAACAATAGCTACAGGAACGAGGGCAGTAGTGCTTATTTCTGAAATTAAAGAGTTCCCTTGGAGATAAGCAGTGAATGTGTCCTTGGTGGAACAGATCCCTTTCCTCAGAAGTATAAGAAACTGGGTTTCACTTTGATAACTGCCATTCAAGATAAATGCTGATTACTTCCCTCCTGCTCAGGGACAGACCTGTGCGCAATGGCTTCCTGGAAAAGGTGCATTCGATCCCAGTATGTTTCCGGTTCAAAGCCTAAAAGGAAAAATAAATGCTGAGTTATGATCACAAGGTTTGCAGTTCTCTCGGGGGCCCCTCCTCTGTACCTTCAGGACTCTTGGCAGTTAGACCCCTTGCACCTCGGCTCTACTTCTCCAGGCTGCCTGCTTTGGGCTAGCCTCCATTCCAAGAGTCAAGGCTGTGTGCCCATACACCCCTTCCCCCAAGCTACAGCAGGATCTAGAAAGGGGATGAGTCCTCAGCAGCCAGCGTGAGCTACCGGAACTTACTATAAGACTCACTCCAATGACTTCCTACACTAAAAGCTGAACGGACCATGATATTAAAGTACAAACAGAAGATAAACTGTAAATGCATGTTAGCTGCTTCTAAGGAGCAACAAGAACAAAACCTTCACTTTTTTATATTATTGATCTCTCATTCCCTAAAAGGAAAGGCAATATTACAACTCTATTTTAAGGGTGGTGAAAAAGAAGCCAGCAAATACAAACTACATTTTGACATGTAATTGGCTGTGGAGGGGAGCAGACGATGCCCTCCTCCATTACCCACTTTGTGAAGCTGTTACTGAAGACCAAAGAGGAGGGAGTGGGAGGCTGGGGCTGGCTGTGCCCAGCACCAGGCAAGGGAGCCAGGCTGCTCTGGAACGAGGTGCCGATGCTGGGGGCAGCAACTGCACAAATATCCCAAAGACCAAGGTGCCTCCGGCGACTCTATCACTCTTTCTTTATTTGGAATTTTCTACCTAGGATGGACTGACTTGAGGATTCTGGGCAACTAAAGAGCAAAAAACAAAAAAGGCTGTGGCTGTAAAAGGAAACACACATACAGAGCACATCCTTGTCAGATTTTTAAGATTTTGAATTCCTTTTTATCAGAAGTGGTGAGAACAAAAAAAGAAGAGGCACAGATGCAAGCAAATAGGTTTTCAGATTCAAGTCCTTAATCTTTTAAACTAAGACCCTTTCCTTCCAGCTGTAACCATGGCAACCAACAGAGGATGCTGGTCTTTCAGATGGGGAAAACCAACTCGTACAAAAATGTCCTTGAGGCCAGGTGCAGATGGCTCACGCCTGTAATCCTAGCACCGTGGGGAGGCCAAGGTAGGCAGATTGCTTGAACTCAAGAGTTCAAGACCAGCCTGAGCCAGAGTGAGATCCCATCTCTACTAAAGACAGAAAAACTAGCCGTGTGCAGTGGTGGATACCTGTAGTCCCAACTACTCAGAAGACTGAGGCAAGAGGATTGCTTGAGCCCAGCAATTTGAAGTTGCAGTGAGCTATGACAACAAGGCACTCTACCCAGAGCACAGAATGAGACTCTGTCTCGAAAAACCAAAATACCAAAAATGTTCTTGATGCCAATCCTGAGGTGAAGGTGGAAAACCCTAGAACAGTCTGTGGATGGTGTGAGGAAAGATCTCACTGTCCCCACAATATAATGCAACCTGGTTTAAAATTGCCTGATAAGACCATAATCGTCAGGCATTTCAGGACAGCATAAACAGTTCTCTCTCAGCATGCTGTGAGGTTAAACAAGAATGAGTGTGTGTAAAGGGGGCTTTATAAACTCTACGTATCACAGACTTTATGGCCTCCAAGCAGCAGGGAGGGGCTCCGTGGGGCTCATCTGGAACCCCAACTACCACTTAGAACATTGTCTCTATACAAAAATGCCTTCCGAGATGTAAACCAAGAACATACATATCTGGTATAAACAGCTTTTTTTCACACAAAAAGCATGTGCATACTTGACCCCCCAACCTGGCGAGACCTGCTCACCCTCTGGGCCAGTTCTTTGCTGCCATTCATGACACAGACTTGCAAGGGGATGGGAAGAAAGCATCTCCCTTACATCAGAAGTTATTTTCTTCCCATTTATAATTTTTATATCCAAGAAACTAAAGGGCTCCTGACATATCAGTATCAACTCTAGCTTCTCGTTTTAAAAAAGATCATCTGTGAACTCATCGAAAGCTTCTGGGAGCCTATTTATACGTTTAGCCATAATGAGTGCTTGGGGATAAAAAGCTCTGTGCTGTGTTCTGTACAGAACCTGCCTTCAGGGTTCTGGTGGGCTGGGGTTGGGCAGCAGGTGGGGGTTGGCCCTGTGCTCTCCCTTTCTGACGACCTGGCTCCAGAGGGAAGGGCTCTGATGTGGGTTCTGCTGTCCTCCTCCCGCTCTGCTTTGCCTTCCTTGAGATGAGCAACTCGAGCCACTTGCGCTGTTCCGGGGGCTGACATACCACAGCTTCGCACAAAAAGACACTGTTTCCTGTTTTGCTTTCAACATGCCCCCTCCCCAGCCCTTTCCCATGAAACAGCACGCACAAGCCTCTCATGAGGCCTGAAGCCCCACAGCCCAAGCCAGTTAGGATGAGCACAGGAAAGGAGCACTGTGAAGAACACCAGGGCCTCTCGTGACTTACAGCACGCGGCGCCCTTCCCACGCACCGCTCCACACAAGGCCTTACAGACGGCCTTCCTGAATTGATAAGGCAGTGCTAGCACTCCCAGTTTAGGAATAAGGAGTTCGAGACTCAGAGACAGGAAGTGATTTGTCCAGGTTTATCCAGCCACTAGGTGAAGCACCAGGATTAGAACCTAGATTCTTCTGGTCCCTCACTGACAGCCTCTCTCCTTTCCCAACCTCCAGAGGGGAGTATCTCTTACTATCGAACAGGTGCTCGCTACCCTCCTTGAGCAAGCAGCTGACGTTGAGTGGGATGAAGAGCTGAGCTCGAAGCGGGTCACCATACAGGTAGCTGGGCAGCGCGAAAGGCCCCTCTAAAACCGGGACCAACAAAAAGCCACAGGAGGTAGCTTTCCGATGCCAACCTTGGACCTGGTGGAAAGCATAGAAACAAAGTGTCATCGCTAAGTTCTTTCAGACAACAGAAAATACTTCCCCAGGAGCGAACCCGCCAAAGTGGCGGCATGCATATCGATTGGCTTGTTCATTTATTCATGTTCTCTGGCTTCAAACCAGTCCTGGACAGAAATAAGCAAAGTTAAACCTCCTGACAAATACTTGAAAAACTGTGAGCTAAGCACACAGCTCCTCTTCATGGCTCAAGCTTCTGCAACTTCAGTGTTTCTTTTGGAAGGAACCGACTGGAGAGAGCTGAAATCCTTCCTGTGCTAGGGTTATGTTGAAAGAAGGCCACTGGATATAGGTTAAGACCTTGTCCTTATGGGGAACTTGCAGCCGTGAGGCCACATGTGGCTTTCTGGATCCTTGAGTGTGGCCTTTTGACTGAATCCAAATTTTACGGGACAAATCTTAATAAAGACATCTGTTCTGTGAAGTTTGGATTCAGTCACTGGGCTGCACTTGGGGATCTGGAGGCTCTCATGTGGCCTTGAAGCTGCAGGTTCCTCACCCTTCAAATAGGAAAACAATCCATGCAGACTGACTGAGAGGAACATGATGTAGGGGGGAAGATGACTGTGGTGGCCTCTGCCCAAAGGTAATAAGCCCTGACCTAACGGAATGACAGACATTCTCTGGCAAACTCCCAAAAGCTGTCTGCCTGAAGGCTGAGAACAAAGGTTACTAGGGGCACAAAGACAAACCTCTCATCAGTAACATTTTCTTAGGGAACAGTGGCAATTTTCTAGGTCTTACAATAAATTGAAAGAGACCACTCTTTTTTTTTTTTTTTTAAGACAAGAAACTATGTCAATCTTGGTAGAGTACAGCTCACAGCAACATCAAAATCTTGGGCTCAAGCAATTCTCTTGCCTCAGACTCCAGAGTAGCTGAGACCACAGGTACCCACCACAACACCTGGCTTTTTGTTGCAGCTGTCATTGTTGTTTAGCAGGCCCAGGCCGGGCTCGAACCTACCATCTTCGGTGTATGTGGCCGGCACCCTACTCACTGAGCTACGGACCCCGCCCGAAAGAGATCATTTTTACCTTTTTTCCCAGGAACACTCATGACAAGAAGGAAAAGGAGTCAAGATCCCTGACCAAAATAATTCATGTGGCTTGGTCAACAACCTTTTAATTGTATACAGTATTTATCCTAATAAAATCTGATTTATAACAAATACGGACATTGCCTTAAAAATAATTAACCTACACTAGAGTTTTTAAAGCTTAACAAAATAATGATAAAGGGATTAGCAGCTTTCTGTGGGTTTTATATAAATGGTTGTGAAAAGGGCTAGGCATGGTGGCTCACGCCTGTAATCCTAACACTCTGGGAGGCTGAGGCAGGTGAATTGCTTGAGCTCAAGAGTTCCAGCCTGAGCAAGAACAAGACCCCATCCCTAGTAAAAACAGAAAATTAGCCAGGCATGGTGGTGCATGCTGTGTAGTCCCAGCTACTTGGGAGGCTGAGGCAGGAGGATTGCTTGAACCTAGGAGTTTGAGATTACTATGACACCATGGCACTCTAAGCCTGGGGCAACAGAGTGAGACTCTGTCTCTAAAAAAAAAAGACATGAAAAGTATACTTTTTAAAGACAGTTGCTAAATTTCTTTGAGGAAATAAACACCCTTCTTCCTGCCCAACTGTAATAATATGTGTCTATGAAGGCTGTGGTTGTGTTGTTTTGCGATATGGTTATCTGGATAGGGCCTGTATGGAGAATGCTTAAGCCCTGCTGGGTCAGAGGGTTAGTTTTGCCTGAAGGGTGTGGTCATTCCATTGTCAACTAGCTGCAGGAGAGCTACTGTCCTTTCAGAGCTGGGCAGGATAAGCAGTGGCTGTCTTTTTTGATTTAGACTTTAAAGATATTTCCCAGATGAGAGTCTTTCCAAGGGAGGGGTCCTTGAAGGTGCTAATGCCACATGAAGGCAGACACAGCACTGGACAAATCTCTTCCCCACGATCTCATGTCTTATGGGACAAAACTGAGCCTATTAATTCTAGACGCAAAAACTTGTCAGCCCATGCTGTGCAGATTTCTCTTTGGTTATCTCCTATCTCTTAGTAAACTCTTCTTCAACTTTCTAATTATCCTCAGCTGTGCAATAAGATGCTTGGGGTGGTATTAGAGGGGAATATGACTCAACTGAAGCCATACAAAAATACTCTTTTGGGCCATATTGCAGAGTAGCAGACTGTAAAGACGGTAAGGACAGTGCCTAGAAGATAATGATAGCTTGGCTGAGGAGAGGGCACAGAGACTGGGGATAGGGGTGGCCAAGCATGGCTTGGTAATGCAGGAACAGTGAACGTCCTGATTATCAGAGAGGTGAGCTAGGATGCACCAGAAGTAGGAAGGACAGGCAGGGAGGCTAGTTAGAACAGGGCTTCTCAAACTCAGCACTTGTGACTTCCTGGGCAGGTTAATTCTTCGTGGTGGGGGCTGTCCTGTGCATTGTAGCAGCATTCCTGGTCTCTACCCACTATACACCAACAGCACCCCCATCACCTGCCATTCGTGACAAGCAAAAATGTCTCCGGATAGGGCCAAAAGCTCCTGGGCAGCAAAACTGCCCATGTTTGAGAATCACTAAGTTAAAAGCAGTCATGTTCATTAACAGAGGATTGATTAACTATGGTAAAAACAAGCAATAGAATATTTTGCAGTCTTTAAAAACAATGAGCTAAAGTAAAAACAAAATAGCCTTTGAAACCACACACTTACCAATAAACTATTTGCTATTCAAAAAACAAAACAACAACAACAACAAAATAAAAACCCAACCAAGGCAGATTTATTATCATGTACTGACATGGAAGGCATACAGATAATGGGAAAAACGCAACGGAAACAGTATGCATCCTACACTACCATCTGTGTTGAGGAAAAAATGTAACATGGTTTTGTATATAGTACATGCATAGAATCTCTCTGGAAGTTTTTGTTTTTGTTTCCCTTTTGAGACAGAGTCTCACTCTGTTGCCCAGGCTAGAGCGCACTGGCTTTAGCCCAACTCACAGCAACCTCAGACTCTAGGGTTCAAGCCATCTTCCTGCCTCAGCCTCCCGAGTAGCTGGGACTACCGGTGTCTGCCACAACACCAGGCTACATTTTCTATTTTTAGTTGAGTTGAGGTCTCATTCTTGCTCAGGCTGGAACTGAACCTGAACTCAAACTCCTGAGCGCAAGGGCTCCAGCCCCCCGCCCCCCGCCCCCCAGAGTGCTCGGATTACGGGTGTGAGCCACCTTGAGCAGCCTCTCTAGAAGTTCACTTGAAAAGTGGTAGTGGTACCTGCTTTTAGATGAAAGGGATCGAGGGTGGAAAGAAACTTACTTTTCACTCTAGACCAGTGATTCTCATAAGGGAACAATACTCTCCCTCCTGGAGGAGTAGTATCTGGAGACATTTTTGAGTATACCACTGAGGAGTTGTGTGACTGGGATTTAATGAGTAGAGGTCAGGGAAGCTGCATAGTAACCTAAAATGTGCAAGAAGGACAGCCCCTGTACAAAAGAGAATTTTCTGTCCCCAAATGTCAGTACTGCCAAGGCTGAGAAACTTTGATCTTACCCTTGATCAAAAGATCAAAGATCGAAACCTTGATCTTACCCTTTTTTACTATTTGAATTTTGTACTATGTTAATTTTTTTTTTTTGAGACAAGGTCTTACTTTGTTGTCCAGGCTGAAATGCAGTGGCGCAATCATAGCTTACCATAACCTTGAACTCCTATGTTCAAGTGATCCTCCTGCTCCAGCCTCCAAGTAGCTAGGAGTACAGCTGTGTACCACCATGCCCACTTAATTAAAAAAAAAAAAATTTGTAGAGATGGGGTCTCACTGTGTTGCTCAGGTTGGTCTTGAACTCCTGAGCTCAAGTGATCTTCCCACCTCATCCTCCCAAAGTGCTAGGATTATAGGTGTGAGCCACTGTGCCCAGTCTGTTTAAATTTATATAAAAGGTTATTCCAACAGTTCAAGTGAATAGCAATAGGAGCTGAATTAAAATACAAAAGTGACAGGAATCTCTACTAAGCATCCCTTGTTCCCCCCATGAGGTGAGCCGAGGCCTGACTACACAAAAGCTTCTCACCATCTCGAAGAGAACCGCAGCGGTCACTGCCATCCAGTGCAGCTTGATCTCGAAGGCTGCGTTCAGGGAGAAGTTGCCATGGTAATAACAGCTGCACCACTCCAGCCGGTCTGTGCGGTTGTTCACATCAACGTCCAGGGTCACAGTCCTCTGCTCTGGGACAGTGGCAGCTTTGTCAGCACAAAGCAGGGGCCCCAAGAGAGGGAAAAGGAGAAGTAGGATAAGGAGGAAGAACAAAAGAGCTAAGCATCCAAATACAACACTGTACAAGTGCCACAGAGAAAATCACAGATTCTAGGCTGGGGCATGGTGGCTCATGCCTGTAATGCCAGCCAGCACTCTGGGAGGCTGAGGCAGGTGGATTGCTTGAGCTTAGGAGTTCAAGACCAGCCTGAACAAGAATGAGACCCCATCTCTACCAAAAACAGAAAAACTAGCTGGGTGTTGTGGTGAGTGAGTGTAGTTCTAGCTACTTGGGAGGCTGAGGCAAGAGGATCTTTTGAGCCCAGAAGTTTGAGGTTGCTGTGAGCTATGATACCACAGCACTCTACCACAGAGTGACAGAGTGAGACTCTGTCTGAAAAAAAATAAAATAAAATCACAGATTCTAGAAGCTTTCTGAAAATCATCTAGCCCAGAGGTTAGTAAACGTTTTCTATAAAGGGCCAAATAAATATTTTAGCTTTTGTGGGCCATGTAGTTTCTGTGGTAACTACTCAACTTGTCATTATAATGCAAAAACAGCCCTAGATATTATATGATAAAGGGGTTCAGCTGTGTCCCAATGAAACTTTATTTACAAAAACAGATGGTTTTTTAGGGCAGTGAAACTCTTCCATATGATATTGTAATGACAGCTTTAATATCTATCATAGATGATATTATCTATCTATGATAGATGCATTTATCAAATGTATCATCCTACATTTGTTTAAAACCATTGAATGAACACCAAGAGTGAACCCTAATATAAACCATGGACTTTGGGTGATAATGAGGGAGGTTTCTGGACTGTAATAAATTTATCACTCTGGCAGGGGATGCTGATATTGGGGAAGTGGGTTTGGGGGACAGGGGATATATGGGAACTTTCTGCTCAATTTTACTATGAACCCAAATAAAGTCAATTATAAAACCAACAAATCTGGCCAGATTTGGCCAGTTAAGCCATAGTTTGTGTCCCTCAGTCTAATCTGACCCCTTCATTTACATTTATAGAGGAGAAAACGACAGGCCACGGAGAGAAGAGGCCTTGCCAAAGATCATAGAGTTGGAACCTCAGCCACGATGAATCCTAGATCTTTTGATTTCAGCAGCCCACAGAGGAACATAATAAGACAAACAGCCCAGACAACAGTGAGAAGGGTTAAAACCAGAAAAGCAAACTTCCTTCAATAATCTTTTCTCAAAAAATGAAACCTCATAATGAAGCTTAACACCTTGTTCCATCATGGGTGTGTTACTCAAGGACTCTGGGTAAGTATCATCAAACTTGCTCATTCTCCTGGGACCCTACTCAGAAATCTTACTCAAACTAAGACAGGGGTATTTTAGAGATGTATCAGACAAGTTCCTGACCTGAGCAAAGACCTGAAATGGGCTCAGGAGTAAAGAACAGGTCAGGGCTCTGCTCTGCCTAGCCAGGCATTGCCAGACCTACAGTTTCTAGAAACTATTATCCACTCATCACTCTCCCTCCCTCTCTATGAATGAAATAGTTTTTCTTTATCTAAAGCAGTCAGCTTAGTACTGGGCCCTGCAGGTAGAAGTCCTGAGTGGCTTTTATCACTGACAAGGATAAATGGCTCCTGAGTCAGCAATTTTAATAAGCTACTCTTGGGAGGTGGAGGAACTACAGTTAGGTGACTGAGGGCATGCAAGCAAACTGACATTCAGAGGCCAGGTGTACCACTTACCACTCTCTCAAAACTAGAACGGGCAAGTGGGAAAAGTTTTTTGTTTGTTTTCTGAGACAAGAGTCTCAATATGTCACCCTCAGTAGAGTGTCGTGGCATCACTGCTCACAGCAACCTCCAGCTCTTGGGCTTAAGCAATTCTCTTGCCTCAGCCTCCCAAGTAGCTGGGACTACAGGTGCCTGCCACAACACCCGGCTATCTTTTGTTTCGGTTGTCATTGTTTAGCTGGCCCAGGCTGGGTTTGAACCCACCAGCCTCAGTGTACGGCTGGCACCGTAACCACTGTGCTATGGGCACTGAGCCATGGGAAAAGTTCTTGACTTGGAGTCAGAAGATCTAAGCCCTGCCACGTACTAGCTGTGTCTCTCTGAGCACATTGCTTCTCCTCCTGTGGTTTAGTTCCTTGACTGCAAACTGAGATGTGGCAGGCCAGCTGCTTCATAGAGAAGGCGTAAGTATGAAGTGAAACGTGATGACAAGGGAGTAGAGAAGAGAGTGTAGATTCTCTCTCGCACCTTCTCCTCTAGCTACCTCACTTGCACCTCTCCTCCTTTCCTTCTGTTTCTGTCATTCTCTTCTCCCAAGTTAAGCTATGAGCTCACCAATGCTCAATCCAAGGCCTACCCATGATGTCCAAGTACACTGCTTCTGCTCGTGGTACTTAAGGCTAAAGAATTTGGATGTTCCAATGCTAAAAGGCTCTTCAAAACTAGATTCTGTCTCTGTTTCACATTCCTGATTAATGACACTGCAAGAATAACCTTTTACTTAACAGCCCAAATCAAAGAAAGAAAGCTTTGCTCTCTTGTCTTAGACACTGTATGTTGAAAAGTCCACGTTACAAAAACAAGGATACTCATAAAGACTGGCAGTGACCTTGTGCATCTCTTCTCTCCCATCTGGAGAGCTAAGCTCAGAACAGGCAGGTGTGAGGAAGCCCAGGGAAGGACACCATTTAGCCAACCAGTTACGAGCTCAAGATACCACTGGTTTTGTACTTCAGGGCAGATGCTTCTAGCACAGTGGTTCTCAACCTTCCTAATTGCCGTGTTGTTACAAATGGTAAAATGAGGTTGTGACCCACAGGTTGAGAACTGCTGTTCTAGCAAGATTACAATGTTGACAGAGGTGTGAGCCCAGCTGAGTTGCATCTTTCAGTGAGTCCAGTGACTTATTACTTGAGTTCCATGAGAACCAACTTACTCACCTTGGGGACTGAGAGATACACCAAGCCCAAAGGAGGAGAAGGCTGAGCATCATACACCCAGGTCATAGCGGGGGTTTTAAGACCCAGGTAGGGAATCAGCATCAGCGGAGGGGAAAGAACGCAATCCTCAGAAGGGGACTGACGTTGTACGTGACAACCAGAGCTACCCAAAAACGGAAAGAGAAGTCTCAGAAGTGAACGCTGTGCCAGTAAGGGTTTCAAAGAGCAGCTGGCACCCCACTTACTTGGAGTCTGAGGAAAACTCAAGTATCAGGGTTTGGACAGAGATGCTCTATAGTCCCTTCCAAATGCAAAACCCAGTGGGGCATCTAGAAAAGGCTGGGAAGGTGAATGGCGTGAGTGGTATTGAGGGACATGGGGCTGCTTCTTCCAGAGTCTCAGATGCTCTTGCTGCTTCCTGGCTTAGCAGCGAAGGATGACAGGGATGGGGAAGTGGAAGCCACCCTGGGTGAAGCCAGACACAGCCATGTGCCAATGCCAGGCACTTCAAAACAGATTTCCACTGCCAACCTCCAACTGAGAATCAGAGTGTTTAAAAAGGAACATGTCAAAACAAACAAACCAAAAGGGGAGGTAACAAATGATACACAGGCCTTCCTCTCCCTTATAAATCATGCTAATGTTTTTCCCCATGGGAAAAACTCAAACACTGAAGATAGCCTAATATAAAGACAATAGATTTTTCTCACTTAAGTAAATAACAGGCTTGGCGCCTGTGGCTCAATGGGCTAAGGCGCCAGTCACGTACACCTGAGCTGGCGGGTTCGAATCCAGCCCGGGCCCGCCAAACAACAATGATGGCTGCAACCAAAAAATGGCCGGGCGTTGTGCCATTAGTTGTGCCTATAGTCCCAGCTACTTGGGAGGCGGAGGCAAGAGACTCGCTTGAGCCCAGGAGTTGGAGGTTGCTGTGAGCTGTGATGCCACAGCACTCTATCCAGGGTGACAGCTTGAGGCTCTGGCTAAAAAAAAAAAAAAAAAGTAAATAACAAAGTATATTCTAACCCGAAAAAAAGATGGGAAGAAACATCTCATATCCTAACACAAAGGTCTGAGAGCTGTTATCAGAGAGAATTAGCTGTGTAAAGGCCACATTGGATTTAAAAGGAAAAGAAACTTGTTTCTTTTGGGAAGGGTAATGGGCAAGGAGGCTGATAGAGTTAAATTCTTCTGTAACAAGCACAGAAACCATTAAAACATTAATAAAGAGATGTCTTTCCAGAAAACAAGCATACCCCCAAAATTCTGCCTACTTTCAGATTCGCCACCCTACTAAAGCAGTGATTTTTTTTTTTTTAGTTTTTTAAAATTGTTTTTTATTAAAACATAACTTTGTACATTGATGCATTTATGGGGTTCAGGGTACTTAAAGCAGAGATTTTTCTCAACCTGTGTGCCATGGCACATTGGTGGGCCATGAGAGGATGTTAGGTGTGCCGTGAAAAGATTTAAATATTAATTATTTTCAAAAGAAGTTCAAAGCACACTAAATATATTCTTTCTTTTTTTTCCTTCCTGAGACACAGTCTTATTTTGTTGCCCTTGGTAGACTACCATGGTGTCATAGCTCACAGTAACCTCAAACCCTTGGGCTCAAGTGATCCTCTTGCCCTCAGCCTCCAGAGTAGCTGGAACTGCAGGCACTTACCCCCAAGCTCTGAAAACATGCCCACAGCACCACCAACCTCATACCTGCCTAGGGAAGTTACTGATGAGTTTCAAAGGCTCTCAGGTTTTGCTGAACTCTACTTTTGGCTCCTTATTGGAACCCTTCCCTCTAAGACTGTGGTTCTCAACTGGGGGCAATTTTACAACGCCCAGAGGACATGTGGCAGTGTTAGGAGACATGTCACCCTGGGGTGTGCTACTGGCATCTAGTGGATAGAGAGGCCAGGGATGGTGATCAACATGCCACAATGCACAGAACAGCCTCTCCAGCAAAGAATGATCCGGCTCAAAATGTCTACACTGCTGGGGTTGAGAAAGTCTGCTGTAGGTTTTGTTGTTGGTGTTTTTTTTTTTTTTTGAGACAGAGACAGAGTCTCACTATGTTGTCCTCTGTAGAGTTCTGTGGTGTCACAGCTCACAGCAACCTCAAACTCTTGGGTTCAAGCAATTCTCTTGCCTCAGCCTCTGAAGTAGCTGGAAATAAAGGCGTCCGCCACAACACCCAGCTATTTTATTATTGTTGTTGTCATTGTTATTTTCCAGACCGGGGCCTGGTTTGAACCTGCCAGCCCTGGTGTATATGGCTGGCACCCTAACCACTTAGCTATGGGGGTGTCGAGTCTTTTTGTTGTTTTTGAAGGCAGAGTCTTATTTTGTCTCCTTTGGTAGAGTTGCTGGGGCATCATAGCTCACAGCAACCTCAAACTCTTGGGCTCAAGCAATTCCCTTGCCTCAGCCTCCCAAGTAGCTGGGATTACAGGCACCTGCCACAACACCTATCTATTTTTTTAGAGACGGGGTCTTGTTCTGGCTCAGGCTGGTGTTGAACCTTGAGCTCGGGCAATCCACCCACCTCAGCCTCCCAAAGTGCTAGAATTATAGGCATGAGCCACAACACCTAGCTGCAGTAAGATTTTGTACATTCTGCAGGAGAAGATTCATATCAAAATAATTCCTTTCACTGAAGACTTGCAAGAAAAGGAAGAATTACAGCTACCTCCCACCTTAAAAGGACCAAAACTTTGCTAAAATGTGTTGGCATACTTGCTGCCATTAGGTGCCCTTAATTCTGTGCCTCTAACCTGGAGTATCACGGAAGGTCCTATGACCAAACTCGTAGAACTCGGTAAGTAGGCTCCACGTGCTGGTCCAAGGGCCTTTCACTACACGGAGGCGACACCTGGATTTGTGGCATTTATTTGAGTTTGTCAGAAACCTTTTTGCTTCCTTCAGCTCTCAGATAAATAAAATGTCACCATACACAGTCCTGTATATATTTAAAGTAACTCCTTGTGTCTTTGTCTCACAAAGTGACCTCAAAGAGAGTGACAGGTTGACTTGTCAACCCTGTATGTATCTGGAAGCACGTAGGTTTCAGGTTTAGCTTCTTGCTCCTCAGAGATGAAAATTTTTATTTATTAAAAAAAAGGAGGCTTTAAAATGTGGCTTCTAAAAATAAGCTTGATTTAGTGGGGGAAATGGCATAAAGCTCAGTTTCTTCAGAAGCTTCCCATATGCAATCCAGTGCTATAAATGAATAACTAGTACTCTTCTCATCAAGTTCTTGTGCTTGGTGTATTTGTGATAGGTTTTCCTGTCTCCACCTTCATTGTCAGAGTATTGGTTTTTGCTTCCCACTGTCATCAGAGTCCCTGCCCTTTTATTTGCTGTTTCTTTTTTCTTTTTGAGACAGAGTCTCACTGTGTCACCCTGGAGAGAGTTCTGTGGCGCCACAGCTCACAGCAACCTCAAACTCTTGGGCTCAAGCGATTCTCTTGCCTCAGCCTCCGAAGTAGCTGGGACTACAGGCACCCACCACAACATCCGGCTATTTTTGTTGCAGTTGTCGTTTTAGCTGGCCTGGGCTGAGTTCGAACCCTCCAACTTTGGTGTATGTGGCTGATGCTGTAACCACTGTGCTATGAGCTTATTTGCTGTTACTAGTAGGCCCTTCATGGCATAAAATTCATGAGCTTAGCAGTTACTATTCCAAGTACTCAGAGGCTTTTGGTCTCAAGACTTGGTGGTGCTCTAGGTGGTATAGGCTGTGGGGAGTGAGCACCCAAGATAACTGGGAGCATGTGGTTTCTCTGATCCCAAAAGATTTCGAGGAGGTGGAGAGTTAGAAATGCAACAAAAGAGAGAAGAGTAAGTCACAACTGCCTGGGTGAGAAGAGGAAGAGCTACTCTTTTTATGGTTCTACCCTGTGCCCTCCACCCCTTCCCTTCTCACACACCATACTAGGTGACACCGGGGTGAGGGTATAAGGGGAGGTCACAGCCACATTCAGGTGGAGGTGAATCAGAGGCTCTGGACACTGCAATGACTATTAACATTTTCATCCACCAGCTAAGTAAGAATCCCCATTAGCTGTGAGTTTACAGACAAACGAAGCAGAACCTAGAATCTCCATGGAGTTTGGTCTATGTTACACTCACTTCCTTCCTGCCAGAGGGTTTTTAGGATCTCTTCAGTCTGCTCTTGAGATTATGCATATAGTACCTCCAAGGCATGTATTTCCTGTTTTTGTTTTTTTTTGAGACAGAGCCTCAAGCTGTCACCCTGGAGAGAGTGCCAAGGCATCACAGCTCACAGCAACCTCCAATTCCTGGGCTCAAGCGAGCCTCCTGCCTCTGCCTCCCAAGTAGCTGGGACTACAGGCAGCCGCCACAACGCCCGGCCATTTTTTGGTTACAGCCACCATTGTTGTTTGGCGGGCCCGGGCTGGATTCGAACCCGCCAGCTCAGGTGTATGTGGCTGGCGCCTTAGCCGGTTGAGCCACAGGCGCCAAGCCAAGTCATGTATTTCCTAAAGACACTCATATTTCAACCTGTCAGTCCTCCAGGGTCCTCCTGGGCAGAGGTCTCCACGTCCCATCACAGGTCACCCCACCTTTCAACACACAGGTATTTAGCCCTATCGTAGAGCTTAGAACTATGGCAAGCACATTCAAAAAAGGAACAAAGATAGGAGAGATTCCTGCTCAGCATGAATGTCTAGAATGGATGACCCTTTAGTTTCCTTCCTCTTCTGAGGTCCTAAGATGCAATAGTTGTAGGAAATGCCTCTGGCAGAACTAGAGCCTACAATAGGCATAGGCTCATGGCCCCTGTATCCTGAGGGCCTCTTGGGAAAAGTGGCCACATTTTTCTTCCTTATCCAAGCAGTTTTTGCATCTTGCTCTGATTTGAGAGGTGCAAAATACTGTAGGTTAGTATAATAACTTCAGCCAGCAGAAGTCAGCATAGGAGCCCACAGTTCTAATAGCCACAGCAGCTCTAATGCTGGTGTATGGGGCATCTCTTCCCTTGGCTGGCTGCCATCCTCCCCCAGACACCCCTCAGCAAATCCCCAGACCTTGTCTGGGTCAGGCACCCACCTAAGAGCGCAGCTGCCTGGCTCCGTCCTCCAAAACTGCGGCTGAAGGAGCTGTGCCTGCTTGCATAGGAGGCTGGCCGGCTTGGCAGCCAGGGCAGGAGGAAGGCAGGAATCTCGGAGTGCAGGAGTTCTTCTGCCACAAAGGCCACCTCGAACCACTTACGCTGGAAGCTGGCGAAGTCATCTACCCCTGCCGCCGTGTGCCAGGTGGCAGCGGGCTGCTGCATGGCCACTGGGAAAGGCAGAGGGGAGGGAAGGCGTCCTCAGCATAAATGCTTTTCTTTTCTTTCTTTTTTTTTTTTATAGTTTTTGGCCGGGGCTGGGTTTGAACCCGCAACCTCTGGCATATGGGGCCGGCGCCCTACTTCTTTGAGCCACAGGCGCCGCCAGATGCTTATTTTTTAATTGCTGCATGTTACAACCCCATGAGCCTTGAAACCACAGGTTAAGTATAAGAAACCAGATGCAAAAGGCCACATAGTGTATAATTCCATTTGTATGAAAATTGCTGAATAGGTAAATCTTTGAGACAGAAAGCAGATTAATGGATGTGGGGTGGGAGGAGAAGGAGCTGGGAGATAACTGCTAATGGGTATGAGGTTTCCTTATGGGGTGATGGAAATGGTCTGGAAACAGAGGGGATGGTGGATGATAAATATACTCAATGCCTCTGAGATGTTCATTTTTAAATGGTTAATTTTATGTTATATGATCTTTACTTCAATTAAAAAATATTTTATCCTCGGTTTCATAACTTTGAGAGTGTATGTCAGCAACCCGGTATTTTTCGACTGTTAGATAAAATAGGTATTTACCAATCAAACTTAGAATTTAAGGGGGAAAAGTGCCAATGGACATACTAACGGCTGCAAGGAAAAAAAAAAACACCCCACACAAGTCTAATTTCAACATGTCCTTGGACAGGAGACCACAGTGAGTGGCACTAGCTGCTTTGTCTTTAAACCCAGAGGGAGAGAAGCCATTTGTGTGCCGGATGAGTGTCACTCCCAGCCAAGGTTCCCACATGCTCTGGGTGTTCTGTGTACTACAGATACTGGTCTAAAGCCTGGGTGCCTCCCGAGTTGCGCAAGTCAGTTCTGGTCATGCTAGAAATTGTTCCCCTCTGGGAATTACTTTCTCTCTTTCTTTAAAAAAAAAAAAAAAAAAAAAACCTAAAATATATCTGGGAAAACTTGCTAGGACTTGGTAGTCTTCCTGGGGAAAGGAATGGAGACTGGAGCCCCAGCAATTGAAAAGTGCTGTTAATCACAGACTGGAACCGCTCATACTCAGAGCCACCTGCACGGAGTAGGGTGGGAGTGAGGCCTGAGGAGCTGTAATTAAAAACAGCTCCCAAGAAATGACCCATGGGGATTTCCTCACACCAGGTCCCTTGGCCTCCTTTGGATTTGTCTCCCACCCACACTGTCCTCACGAAGAACATACTGTAGCTTGAGAAATGTTTGTCACTCTGGCTATGCTTAAAGTAAGTACAAATGCTCAAGGAAGATGACAGCCCTGACAACTTAGAATATGAAGCCACGCATGGAGCTCAAGAAGCACTGTCATGGGAAAGGGCAAGTCACCAAGAAAAACACCCACCCCCGTGGGCAACCGCATGCACCCTGGCTCTGACCTCGGTCTGGCTCTTTGTCCACTACTATCTTGTAGAAATAGAAGCCGTAGATGAAGGTCCGCCAGGCTTCCCCAGATGCATGCATGATGAGCTGCTCTTCCAGCATTTTCTAGGAGAGACAGTGAAATGCTGAAATTCCTGCAGAGGGACATCTCTTTTTTTTCAGACAGAGTCTCATCCTGTTAGCCAGGCTAGAGTGCAGTGGCGTCATAGCTCACAGTAACTTCAAACTCTTGGGCGCAACAGATCTTCCTGCCTCAGCCTCCCCAGTAGCTGGTGTGTACCCCAACAGCCAGCTAGTATTTCTATTTTTAGTAGAGATAGAGTCTCACTGTTGCTCAGGCTGGTCACAAACTCCTGAACTCATGCTATCTACCTGCCTCGGCCTCTCAGTGTGCTAAGATTATAGGCATTAGCCACGAGCGCTAGGCTCAGAGGGACGTCTTGAGGGGGGACAGCCTTCTATCATGCACTGGAGTCAATGAGCACTGAGGAGTCCCTCCTCTCCCCCTTCTAGACATGTGCCTGATGTGATTCACATTATAAAATGTAGCCTCATATTATATCATTATCAAATATTTCAAACATGCAGAAAAGCATAAAGAAAATCCAGGTATACTACTATTCTCTTTTAATAAACGTAACATCTCACTATACTGACTTAAGGCCAGATGGGGGTGGTCTCGCTCTTGCTCAGGCTGTTCTTTTTTTTTTTGGAGACAACCTCAAGCTGTCACCCTGGGTAGAGTGCTATCATATCACAGCTCACAGCAACCTCAACTCCTGGGCTCAAGCAATTCTCCTGCCTCTGTCTCCCAAGTAGCTGGGACTATAGGTGCCTGTCACAACGCCCGGCTATTTTTTGGTTGCAGCTGTCATTGTTGTTTGGCGGGCCCAGGCTGGATTCAAACCTGCCAGCTCAGGTGGATGTGGCTAGCGCCTTAGCCGCTTGAGCCATAGGTGCCGAGCCCTCAGGCTGGTCTTGAACTCCTGAGCTCAAGCAATCTTTTGGACTCAGCCTCCCAGACTGCTAAAATTACACATCTGGTAATGGGAATTGCCTTTGTAAAAATAAAAATAACGGTGTCATGAAATATAAAGATGAGCTTCA
>CAUYRH010015798.1:0-18526 GCA_963574655.1 Perodicticus potto | reverse complement strand
GGGTGCCTTGGTGGCACTCTGCTTCTGTCTCGGCTGCAATCAGAATGTCATCTACATACTGTAAAAGAGTCAGGTGAGGGTGTTGCTGCCCATACTCACTCAGGTCTTCATGTAAGGCTTCATCGAAGATAGTGGGGGAGTTCTTGAACCCTTGTGGCAGTCGAGTCCAGGTAAACTTACCATGGATTCCCTGCTCGTCGTTGTTCCATTCAAAAGCGAACATCGCCTGGCTCTGGGGGGCCAACAGGAGGTTGAAGAAGGCATCTTTTAAATCAAGAACAGTGTACCATACCTGATCTGGGGTGAGGACATGCAATAGTGTGTAAGGGTTGGGACAGTGGGGTGAATGTCCAGTACCCATTTGTTGACCTCTCTCAAGTCCTGGACTGGTCTATAGTCATTAGTTAATGGCTTCTTTACAGGCAGCAGGGGAGTGTTCCATGCTGATTGACAGGGCACTAGTATCCCACTTTTAAAAAGTCTCTGAATGTGGGGAGTGATGCCCTGCCGGGCCTCTTGGGACATGGGGTACTGCCGCACCCGTACGGGTTCAGCCATTGGCTTGAGCTCTACAATAACCGGTGGTTGGTGGGGGCCATTCCCCTAGTCTCTGCCCAGGCAAGTGGGTAAGTTCTCAGCCATACAGTGACATCCGTTGGCTGGTGGCTCTCAGGCAGCAGCTGGTGTAGCCTGTACTCATCTTCAAGTTGAAGGGTGAGTACTTGTATGGGACTTCCATATTGGTTTGTAATAAGGGGTCCTTCATCTTTAAAGACTATATGAGCCCCTACCTTGGTCAGGAGATCCTGCCCGAAGAGCGGGTAGGGGCAGTCTGGGATGACCATGAACGTGTGGAATACCTAGCCCACGCCTAGTTCCACAGTTCTTCAGGTAGTCTATGAATATTGTTTAATGCTTGTGGCCCCCTGGACCCATGATTTCCGGGTGTCCATAGGGCAGTGGGCCTGGGTCAGGACTGAATGCTGGGCTCCGATATCAACCAGTAAATTTATTGGAGTTCCCACCACTCTGCGAGTTACCCAGGGCTCAGGGAGGGGGTGACGAGCCCTGACCCCCCTACCCTTTGAGCCCTCTCAGTTCTAGGGCTGGCAATGAGGGGGAGCATGGAGGTCTAGGAGGTGGTTTCTGGTGCCTGTGGTTCAAAGGAGTAGGACACTGGCCCCACATGCCGGAGGTGGTGGGTTCAAACCCAGCCCCGGCCAAAAACTGCAAAAAGAAAAAAAAAAATAGAGTAGGAGGTGATTTCTTAGGACACTCACAGGCCCAGTGTCCATGGTCCTTACAATAGGCGCATTGGTCCTTCTGGAGGTGGAAGTTTTCCCTGCCTAGGGAACTCTCCTTACTTCTCACTGCCAGTTGGCACAGTCGCCCTTTTCTTTCATCTGAGGTTGCAGCCGTGGAGGCTAGGAGGATCCTGGCCAATTCCTGGGTCTGTCTTTTAGTCGCCTTCATTTGTCTTTCTTCAGGGGTCTCACGGTTGTTGTAGACTCTTTCAGCAACTTCTAGGAGGTCCTGCAAAGACTTCTTGCCCAGTCTATCTATTCTCTGTACCTTGTGCTTAATATCTGGAGCTGACTGCTTAACAAAGAACATGACAACTGATGCTCTATTCTCTGCAGCTTGAGGATCTAGAGGTGTGTGCATGCAAAATGCCTCCAGAATTCTTTCTAAGAATGCTGCAGGGGGGTTCTGTCTTTTCCTGCTGTATACTACCTACCTTGGCCAAATTAGTCACCTTTCTAGCCGCTTTATGGAGACTCTTTATTAGAGTCTGGCGGTAGACTTGAAGCCTCACCTGACCTGCTCCTGTATTGAAATCCCACTCGGGGCACGTGAGGGGAAAGGCTGCATCTATAAGAGCCTGATTGGTGGTGGGGTTTCCGTCTGGATCCTTGACAGCCTTCCTGGCCTCAGCCAAGATGCGGTTCCACTCCTCAGAGGTGAGAAGGACCTGCAAAAGCTGCTGGCAATCATCCCAAGTAGACTGATGAGTAAAAAGAATAGAGTCTAAGAGATCAATCAAGGCAGTGGGTTCAGAAGACTCCTCCTTTTTCTCTTTAAAGCTATTAGTTTGACCACCTCCTTGCCTGAAGGAGGGAGATTGGGTTTTAACCACTATGGCGGGTCCTCCACGAGGTCCTGCCAAGCAGTTATATATGGGATCTTGTCTGGGTGCCCAGTATCAGATAGATAGATTATATCTTTGACCTGGAAAATAATGAGAAGGAGAAAAGTGTCATCTGGTGGCCATCCAACATGGTACGCTGGCCATTCATTCCTGCAAAAAGTCACAAGTTTACTTTTAGACACATTAAAACTGCACTTCCTGGCTTTGTCTTTGAAATCCTGGAAAAGAGCCAAAGTTAAGGAGAGGGGGGTCGTCTGTGTCTGTCCCATGTTGCCCTCCAAATACAATAAAACACAGACAAAACAAATAACATACAAGATTTCTCCAGAAACCAGAAGCCTGCCCTTGTGGGTTTCCAGGCAAAACTGCAAATGAGACAACGGTATAACTCCGTTTGGTGGTCGCAACCCACCTTGCCTCTTAACCAGATGGAACGTCTGGTCCTCTCCACCAGAGGCTGGGGATTCCACGTTCCAGTTCCCCACCACGGGGCGTTCCTATCGGGTATTCCACGTCCCGACTACATATTCAACAACTGAGACTAACACAGAACAGGACAAGACAAATGCCAGCACGCACACATTCACCTCCGGAGCAGGTACTTGGTGATTTGGGGGGAATATCCCAGATGAGCCCCCAAATGTTGTGCCCACCTCAAGGGATCCCCCACATAAATCACTGACAAACTAAATCCAATGCAAAAGCAGGAGGTTTATTTACAAGCCCAGACTGGGGGCCTCTCACACCTGGCACAGCAGGAAAACGAAGCCCACAGCCTCGAAAAGGAGGGGATTTTTAAGGGTACAGAAAGGAAAAATGGAGGGGTGTGGGGTGAGCTGATAGAGGTCTAGGGGACTGAGTAATACTTGTCCTTGCCTGGTCTGGGAAGGAGCTGCTATCACTCGGGGCAGACACAAGGACGAGGGGCGGGGGAGGGAGTAAGTTATTTAAAGCTTTCGGTATGTAGCTACATAATGAAGGCTGAGGAATAAGATGGAGTTAGTTTTAATAAAATGGAGTCAGCTTGGTCTTTACAAAACTTCAGTAACAAATTATAGAAGTGATCCCTGAAAGTATAATCTTAAACTGTACACTTTAAATGGGTGAACTGTGGAGTGTGTGAATTATGTCTTAATACAACTGTTCTTTTTTAAATCTATGGCCTATTATCTGTTATGTAAATGGATAAAATCCTCAACACAATATAATCATGAGGCCAGGTGAAGTGGCTCTTACCTATAATCCAAGCACTCTGGGAGGCTGAGTAAGGTGGATCACATGAGTTCAGAAACTGGAGGTCAGCCTGAACTAGAGGGAGACATGGCCTCTAAAAATAGCTGGGAGTTGCAGTGGGTGCTTATAGTCCCAGGTACTTGGGAGGCAGAGGCAAGGAAATTGCTTGAGCCCAGGAATCTGAGGTCACTGTGAGTAATGACACCCCGGCACTCTATTGGGGGTGAAAAAGTGAAACTCAGTCACAAAAGAAAAGAAAAAAAAATTATGGCTGAGAACCATAGCTCATACCTGTAATCCTAAGACTGTGAGTGGCCCACGCAGGAGGATAACTTGAGGCCAAGAGTTCCAGAACACCCTGAGCAACATAGTGATTCCCCATTTGCAGAAAAAAAATGCAAAACTTATTCGTGGTGACATGTGCTGGTAGTCCCATTTGCTGAGTTGGCTGAAGGTAGGAAGATCACTTGAGCTAGGAGCTTGCTTTGCTGTGAGCTATGACAGCAAATGGGGAAACACCATCTCAAATATATAAGATATACTGTATATGTGCTGTAAGGGAAGGGAAGGCTTGGCGCCTGTGGCTCAAGCAGCTAAGGCATCAGTCACATACACCTGAGCTGGCAAGTTTGAATCCAGCCAAGATCCATCAAACTACAAGATGGCTGCAACCAAAGCTGGGAGTTGTGGTGGGTGCCCGCAGTGCCAGCTGCTTGGGAAACGGAGGCAAGAGAATCGCTTGAGCCCAGGAGTTGGAACTTGCTGTGAGCTGTGATGCCACAGAACTCTATCCAGGGCAACAGCTTGAGACTCTGTCTCAAAAAAAAAAAGAAAAAGAAAGAAAAGAAAAAGAAAAAGTACAGGAGCATACAAATTATTTTATGTATGTTGATCAAGTGGGATTTATTATCAGAAATGCAAGTCTAGTGCAATATGGGAAAATCAACAAATAGAATACACTACCTTAATAGAATAAATAACAAAAACAATAAATCATCTCAAAAGACACAAAAAGGCATTTTTTAGATACAACACATCTTCAAGATTACAATCATTTAAAAAACTAAGATTAGAAGGGAACTTCTTCAATAGTATAAAGGACATCTGCAGATGATTGGATAGATATAATGTGTTATATTCATACAATGGCATAATTTGAACAATAAAAAGGAATGAAGTGCATATTTACCTTACAATATGAATGAACCCTAAAAACATTATAATAAGGGGGGAAAGCCAGTTACAAAAGACCACGTATACTATGATTCAACTTATAAGAAAACATCAAAACTAGGCCAATTGTTTGCTAGGGTCAGAAGGGAGGTGGGGGAGGGTGGTGGGGAAAATGAAAGTAATTGCTAGTAGGTATTAACTTTAACTTGGTCAAGGTCTCACTCTTGCTCAGGGTGGTCTAGAACTTCTGAGCTCAAGCAATCCACCCATCTCGGCCTCCCAGAATATTAGGATTGCAGGTTTGAGCCACTGCTTGAAGTTGAGATATTTTAAAAACCTTCCTCTTGGGCGAGGCATAATTTTTTATCTCTGTAATCCCAGCATTCTGGGAGGTGCAGGCAGGTAGACTGCATGAGCTATGGAGTTCAAGAACATCCTGAGGAAGAGTGAGACCCCCAGTCTCTAAAAAATAGAAAATAGCCAGGAGTTGTGTAGGTTCCTGTCGCCAGCTGAGGCAAGAAGTTCACTTGTGCCCAACACTTTGAGATTGCTGTGATCTATAATGTGAGGGCAACAAAGGGCAACAAAGTGGGACTCTCTCTCAATATATAAATATATAAAACCATTGTTTTGGGACTTACTCCTCATTTTTACTTTCTACTGTTAGGTCTAGTGGGCCTAGGTTAAGACAGAAAGATATCAGGCCTAGGGTATAATGGAAAAATACCAGTTAACTCCTGTAAAATATCTGGGCTGCAAGATTTCAAAAAATGAAATAAGTCTAGTTCACTCCCAGGATAGATTGGAAAGTACTAATTAATTTCTTGCTTCTAGTTTACTCCAAGATTCTTGCTTGGCTAACTCCCTGGGAAAAAGACCGTGAGGTGCCAATTATTCCCAGACTGAATTTTTAAAAATACTTGGTATGGAAAATACTGAAATTAAGATGTATGGGGGGAAGGGGAAGTACTGAAATTTAAATGTATAGGGGGAAAATATTAAAACAAATATGGATGATGTATGACTAACCTCAAAATTTTGCTTCTGTACAATGCTTGCTTGCTACCCTAACCAGATGTACCTGGGCAGCCTGCATGCCAACCACGATGTAGACCAAGCCTTAAAAACACGACCCCTTAAGCACTTGAGGGTGCTCTCATAAACCCCGTGTTGGAACACTGAGGCAGCTCCTGGCCAGCTCTTCAATAATAGGACTCCTCTTTAAATTTAACTTGTTTTGCAGTGTGGTCTTTGTGGAACTCCTGGGCAAAACACTACCACCAATTTAGTTTTGAAATGATGCCCCTAGAGTGGATGTTGATAAGATAAATTATTATATAATAAGAGAATTGTTGGCTTGGTGCCTGTAGCACAGTGGTTACAGTGTCGGCCACATACACTGAGGGTGGTGGGTTCAAATATGGCCTGGGCTAACTAAACAACTGCAACAAAAAATAGCCAGGTGTTGTAGCAGGTGCCTTTAGTCCAAGCTATTTAGGAGGCTGAGGCAAGAGAATCATTCAAGCCCAAGAGTTTGAGGTTGCTGTGAGCTGTGATGCCACAGCAGTCTACTGAGGGTGACATAGTGATACTCTCTCTAAAAAAGAGAAAGAAAAAAAGAAAAGAAATATCCCTCCCACATACACCCAAGCTGGTGGGTTCAAACCTGGCCCTGGCCAGCTAAACAACAATAACACCTGCAACAAACAAATACCCGGGTATTGTGGTGGGTGCCTATAGTCCCAACTACCTGGGAAGCTGAGGCAAGAGAATCACTTAAACCCAAGAATTTGAGAATGCTGTGAGCTGTGACGCCATGGCATTCTACCAAGGGCAACATAGTGAGACTCTGTCTCAAAAAAAAAAGAATTGTTTTCCACAAACCTGTATTAATCATGTCATTTGGTTTTATGTAATTCTGACCCTTTCACATCCTGGGTTCTTGCAGACCCCTGGGGACCAGTCCCCCTTGAGGGAATTCTTGTCTCAAATTATTCATTTCTTTTTTTTCTTTTCTTTTCTTTCTTTTCTTTTCTTTTTTTTTTTTTTTTGTAGAAACAGAGTCTCACTTTATCACCCTCAGTAGAGTGCTATGGCATCACACAACTCACAGCAACCTCCAACTTCTTGGCTTAGGTGATTCTCTTGCCTCAGCCTCCCGAGTAGCTGGGACTGCAGGCGCCTGCCAGAACGCCTGGCTATTTTTCTGTTTTGCAGTTCGGCCGAGGCGGGGTTTGAACCCTCCACCTTCAGTATATGGGGCCACGCTCTACTCACTCACTTCGCCCTACTCTTTTCATATGCAAACTAGCCAATCCAGAGTGTCCCCTCCACCTTCTCTGTTGGGGTCTTTCAATCTGGGTCAATATTCCCTTGCCCTAATCACTCCAAGGCCAGATACCAGACATCTCTGGACAACCTCTACACTTCAGACCCACTGACATTATTTAAACTAAACAGTCCCAAACCTGCTTATCCTGACTTAATCATTCCTCCCCACAGAGGTCACAATAAGGGAGATCATTTATATTGACCCCTATTCCCACTGTCTACTGACCCATCCTGGCAGTTTCCCTCTTGGAAACTGTGAATAGCAAACTATTTTTTTGAGACATATTCTCATTCTGATGCCAATATAGAGTGTAATGGCCTCAGCCTAGCTCACAGCCATGTCATAAAGACATCAAGAAACCACAGGATTTCCAAATTGTGGCAAACTGCATGGCAGACTCCAAAGGCATATTTGGAATCTGTGTAAACAGTGACCATTTTTTTTTCTTCTGCTAAACTGCAAGCTCTAGTGAGGGCTATAAGTTTAGCAGCTTCTGCTGATTTTATAGTAGGTAAGGAGTATTTCTGCAGGGTTTCATGTGGGGAAACTATAGCATTGCCAGCTATTATTCTATGTTTTAAATCATGCTTACAAGGGCCATGGCAAAAGAGAATTTAAGTCTGGGTTATTTAAAAGAATGTCTGAGAGGTCTCGTGGTTTTGAAATCATATCAACAGCTGTAAGGTAATCATGTGAGATGGAGAGGGAGTTTCTATCATCAGGAAGAAGGAGGAGTATAGCTGCATTTAAAGTGTTGGAATGGTGTAAAATAATGGAGGGATTGGTTAGTAAGGCTTGTTCATAGGTTTTCTGTCATCTAGTAGAGAGATGTTGAGTTTTGTGGACTTTGAGCAGATACAGCATGGGGAAACATGCAAATGAATAGGGGAACCTAATGTTAGGGTGCTGGATTTGTTAATTAGGGTGGTAGCTGCTGCTACTGCACTTAGGCAATGTAGCATGCCTGCAGCCATGAGATGCAATTGGCATGAGAAATATGCTATAGAATAGATTTGAAATTTTAAAAAATGGCTATCTTAAAATATGAGCAGCAATTCCATTATTTTCTTGGAAATAGATGGAAAGGTTTACCAAAATTGGGTAAGCCCAGTGCAGGAGGTGTGGATAAGGATAATTGAAGACTTTAAAAGGAGTCTAATACTTCTGCAGGAGGGAAGAAGGAAATATAATGATTTAGTGAGGGGAGCAAAATTAGGAATGTATTGGTGGTAATAGATAGCTGCTCCTAGAAATTTACGCAATTGTTTTCTAGTTTTTGAAAGGGGTACATAGAAAATTGATTCAAGGTATTTTAGAGTGAGTTTTTGATTGCCTTGAGCTATTTCATGTTCTAAGTAAGTAACAGTTGTCTGTATCTATGGAAGTTTAGACTTAGAGGCTTAATGGCCTTTTTAAAGCTAGAGTTTTTAGAAGAATAAGAGAGTCTAACAAGACACCTTGTTTAGTTGGATTACAGAGTAGAAGATCATCAATGTAGTAAACCACAGTGGACCCATGGGTAAAGGTTATAAAATCAAAATCAGTTTTGAGAATTTGAGAGACTATCGAGGGAGTTGCACAGTATCCTTGGGGAATTTGGGTCCAAGTTAATTGTCCCCCTATACAGGTAAATGCAAAGAGAAATTGTGTAGGTGTAAGGGAACTGAAAAGAAAGCTGAGCAGAGATCAATTACTGTAAACCAGGCTTCATTAAGAGGAATCAAGGTAAGGGTTGTTGCTGCTTTAGGTACAACAGAGTGTCAAGGGATTACAAAACAATTTGTGGCTTCCAGATCTTGTACAAACTGGTAGATCTGGTTTCTTTATAAGTTAAATTTTCCTTCCTTTTTTACTGATAGAATTGGGTGTTACAGGGTTAGGTGGTAAAAAGGACTACTCCTTGCTGTAAAAGTGAGTCTATTATAGGTTCAATTGTCTGTTCTGCACTTGGTGAGAGGGGGTACTGAGCTACCGAAGGAGAAGGTTTGTTTTTTTTCCTCTAGGACATGCTTACAGGCTCTGCACTTAATAGTAGTGCAACTTCATTTCCAGGTTATGCCAAAAGGCTATCCAGGACACTCCCTAGGATTGTGTCATTAAGGGAATTTAAATCAGAAAGGGTCTCTATTAAAGAATGTAAGAAGGTTGGGGTTTAATCTGAGGGAAGAAAAATAAAGATATCATTTTCATTACATTGTGAAGTGGCATTCAATTTACATAACAGGTCTCTACCAAAAAGGGTAGCTGGTGAAGAATCAGATATTAGTGGATGGATGCCTGTAGCTCAGCGGCTAGGGTGCTAATCACATACCCTGGAGCTGGTGGGCTAATACAGCCATGGCCTGACAAACAACAAATGACAACTACATCCAAAAAATAGCTGGGAGTTGTGACAGGAGCCAGTAGTCCCAACTACATGGGAGGCAGGGGCAAGAGAATCACTTAAGTCCAAGAATTTAAGGTTGCAGTGAGCTGTGCCTTAAAGGCACTCTACTGAGGGCAAAAAAGTGAGACTCTCTCTCTCAAAAAAAAAAAAAAAAAAAAAGCAGATATTAGAAACTCATGAAGAGTATTTAGAGGACTCAAAGACATAAGAGAAATTTGAGAGATAGGTAATGAAATAAGTTGTCTAAAGACTCCAATAGCTTGAATACAGTTAGAAGTGAGAACTAGAGACAATTATTCTGATGGAATGGTAGAAAATGTAGCAACAGTGTCAATTAAAATTCCAGTTCCCGATCCTCTACTTTAAGTTTAATGGTGGTATCTGGGGTGTGACTGAGGATTGGCTGTCCCATGAATCAACTGGATAGGTTCCTACAGGAGAAAAATTAGCATTCTGAGACTTGAAGGTTTATCCTTGAGATTTTTGTTGTTGTTGTTTGGACTGGACATTTAAATTTCAATGTCCAGGTTTTTTTGCAGTATCTGCAGACATCTGGAGGAACTAAATAAGAGGAACTTAATTAATGTTCAGAGAACTGTTTTTGAATCTGCAATGATTCAATCTGTAAAGCAAGGACTGTGGATTTTAAATCTTTCTTTTTCTTGTTCACTTGTAAGTTGTTTTCAAAAAACTATGTGGCAGCTTCTATTATAACACTTAAAGGTAGACCAGTCCAGCCCAGTACACTATTTTGAATTATTTTCTTATATCTGGAAGTAAATTTCCAACCAGGGCAGAAATTAAAAGACTTCTATGCTGTGGCACTTAAGGATTTAATGATGTATGTCTTTGGAAAACTTGGGTGAATCTTTCAATAAAAGCTTTAGGATGCTCTCCTTCCTTCTGAGTACATAATTCAACTTTGACCAATTTACTTTAGAAGGGAAAGCCTCTTATATTGCCCCTAATAGATCCAGAACGTCAGCATTTAGCTGAGAAATTTCTTGGTCATCTATAGGCTGTCCAGTAAGAGGATCTGGCCATCTGTTCCCTCTGTGGAAAAGATCTTCTCCTAGAGGGCTTTTGGCTTGTCTAATGACTACAGTATAATCATATGTTGGGAAGAGCATCTATTAGCAGCCAGTCAAGATCCCTGTAGTGGCATTATGAATCACTATAAGCCTCTCTAATTCATATCTAAATTTGATGAGATCTTCTGAAAGTGCAGGCAAAGGGGTTTTGTAATTTAGAAGATCTGATACAGGTCAGGGGATATTAATAATCTGCCAGGGGCCCGGGGGCTGGATACATTCTTAAATGGCACTGCATAGGGAGGTCTGGAGCTAATGGAGTTAGATTACCCAGCACTGGGGAATAAGAGGCATGATATGGCACAGAAAACCAAGCTTTACTTTGTCTCTATAACAGGCCTACTTTGTGCTTATTAGCTTTTATGCAATCAACCTTATGTTTCTAGATTGTAGATGAGGACTGAGTGACTTGTAAATTTTGGACAGATACCGAGATTAAGATAGGCAATTGGTTATCAAAAAGATTTTCTGAAAAAATTGGGGTTGAGATAGTTTCAATATTTCTTAAGGATGAGGGTTGAAAATTGAGATTAAATTTTGAAGTTGAATTTGACCAGGAGTACAGTGTTCTGAAAGATCTTCTGGGAGATCAGGGACAGGTAATTAAGGACAGAGAAGAGTGTAAGTTGGAGGGGGATTTAAGGCGTAGGCATATTTTAACTTTCCTTCTAATTCAGATTTCTGCTCTTCAGTTTTTTTAAGGGAGTTTTCAAGGCTATCCAAAACACTGATATTTGTTTTCCTTTCAATTTAATCTTTCTATATACATAAATAAGACAATTGCTTAGAATGAGAGCTCTCTAAAATTTTCTTTAAATTAAGGAGTTTTTCTAGTTCAAAGGATCCATCTTCTCGCCTCTTACAGTTAGAATTTTTATGGTATATTCATTCCAAAAGAGAATCAATCTAATTCTTTTTTATAAACCCCAGGTGATAGAAGACATAAGGAAGGCTCAATGCCTCCTCAAAGAAAAGGCTGTTTCCAAGATTCTTAAAAATTCACTCTCAGAAATAGACTTATGTTAGAATAGACAATGACAAAAGAATTACACCTCAGAGTTTGACACATTCAGTGCACACAGTGTGCTGCTTAGAATCTTATGTGTCTTGGATTCCCAGTCTTAACAAACTGGCTGCCTGACATGGCCCCAACAAAACATGCCCTCCAGATGGAGGATACTGAGGAAAGAATTCCCATTTAGTCAAAAATGTCAAGCTCCCAGACATAAAACATGATGAGAGGAAAAACTCTTATGGTTTTTGTTTCTGGGAACCACAACAAAGTTTGTTTTCAAAGACACCAAACTAGCCAGAGCCATGTAACTGGCTAGTATGCAGGACTGGTTTGATCGTCAGCATGATGGGGAGCTAGGCCTGAGATCCCCCCTATAGTAACTCTTTAGACAAAATGACACAGAAAGATAAGTGACAAAACAAAAACAACCAATGATAATGACAGCGACTAGAATCTATTTCTAGAGGAGATGGAATCAAACAATATGAATATTAATATACCACAAAGTATCTAAAAATATATCAATATGAGTTGCTTACAAAACTAGTCAGCAACAAAATTATTCTCTTATCAATCTTAAATATGAAAAGTACAAATACCTTTTACTGTCTGCTCAACTGAAGTCCCAAAGAGAGAAACACTGGGAGCCTAACTAGTGAGTAAAGTATGTCACCATGTGCCAGCTGGTATCAGGGTTCGAATCCTCCTGCTGTGTTTGAGGCACTGCTGAGTAGGGCACAATGTGGGGATCAGGGTGAAACCTTCCCTTTTCCCTTTGGTTGGTTCACTGAAAGATCAACTCACAATTATAGTAGATTAAAAAGGGAAAGCTTTCCAAATACCATGCACATAGGGGAATCACAAGAATGATTACCCAAAGTCTCAGTGAGGATCAGAGAATTGTATGGATGGCTTTTGGAAGGAGGAGGGAGAATATGGAAAATATTGGTGTAGCAAGTGGTTGCTGGAAGTGGATGTGTGTAATTGGGGGATAACCAATTGATTTGTAGATTAACCTGAGAGACAGGTCTTGGGCTTCAAATTACCTAAGGGTCAGGTCTATTAGCATGTAATAAGGAAGTCAGCAGCCCCTTCTGATTCTAAATCAGGTTACTCAGGCTTTATGTAGATAGAGGAAAAGCTTCTTCCAATGCTTTCTGATCATGAATGGGCTTTAATTTAAAATATTCGTTACACCAAAGAATCACATTTTAGGGTGAAATTTCCTTAGATCCTTGACATGTAAATTATTTCTCTTTAAATTTCACCAGCTCCTTGGCCTTTTAGAATTTGTTTCCATACCCGCAAATGATTCTGAGTGTCTCCTAAGAACAATGGAATATGAACTATCAGGCCTTGGGGTTGAAAACACCTGGAAAAATATCTGTCTTCAGTCTTGTTAGATGAATAATGGACACAGCATTCACATTAACAATACCCTGTCAATTTGGCTACAGTTATCTTCTTTTTCCCCCTTAAATTCATGTACCCTCTGGAACTTGGAGAAGATATTCTTCTATTTCTTCCCTTGAGATACCATCTCATCTCCATGATCTCTGCTCTATTTCCCCTCCTTCTTCTAAAATACATTTTTCTATTCTAATCTCGACCCAAAGAAATTCTTTTATCATCCAGTGTACAACACCTACTAAGCTTTTCCACCCTAACAGTTCTACACCTGATAAACAGGTTAATAATTAGTACCTCTCAGTGAGATATTTAACAAAGTCCAGTTACACAGACAAGAGGTCATCTTTAGTTTATAGGCCTCAGTTTTATCACTAATATGTCCAATACAGTAATCTTGAGCCATTATTATTTTTTTTTCTTTTTCTACCTATCATATATCAAAAGTTTAACTATCAGTGGGAGATTTGGCAGGGACAAAGTCTTTTGCCCATCACCACACCAGGAAAACAATACAATATTTAACTTGAAAAGTGTTTCTTGAGTTCAAGGCAGAAGGATCACTGGCTCCCTGGAGTTTGATGTTGCAGTGAGCTATAATGACACCACAGCACTCTAGCTGAAGAAACAGAGAGAAACAGCTGGGCACAAATAGCTCAGTGGTTAGGGCATCAGTCACATACACCAGGGCTGGAAGGTTCCAACAGTGCATGCACCTGCTAAACAAAAATGACAAATACAACAACAACAACAACAACAACAACAATAGCTGGGGGTTGTGGCAGGTGCCTGTAGTCCCCAGATTCTTGGGAGCCTGAGGAAAGAGGTTTGCTTGAGCCCAAGAGTTTGAGGATGCTGTGAGGTGTGATGTCATGGCACTCTACCAAGGACAACATACTGAGATTCTGACTTAAATAAAAAAAAAAAAAGAAAAGAAAAGAAAAGAAAAAAGAAAGATAAATCCTGTCTCAAAAAATGTGTATTTTACAATTAATTTTTTAAATTCCTTTTTAAAAAAATTGTACATAACTTCCTCCTTGAGAAGGTACACTAAGAAAAGGGCTTTAAGCAAGGTGAAAAGAAAATCTGGGAGGCTCTGTCTCTTAAAAAAAAAAAACAAATAAAATAATGGCCGATTGAACCAGGAAGTCTGGAGGTCCCATAAGAATGTGAATATGAAGTCACCTATGTAACCAATGACGAATAGAAAGAGACCATAAATGACCAACAGGAAAGGGCAACACTGCCTGGACAACCAGAGAGGCCAATGAAAGACTTGCAGACAATTTCAAATGGAGAGAGTATTTATACCCCTGCCTACCTTTGCCTCTCTGTCTCTCTCACCTTTTCTCCCCCATGGGAGTGACCTGCTTCCAACTCTCTTTGGAAGTGCTCTAAAACTGTCTCTTTGTTCTTCTTAAATAAAATTTTTCTCTGTTACTCTAAAAATTTTGTAGGTTACCTGTACTTTCTACCCAAACTGCCTGAGCAGCTCCAGGTTTATTTTCAGTTTCCACTCACTTTTTCCCTTGGTTATCTCTGTGCCTGGATTGAACATTCTACCTCAGCCCAGTAATTGAACAAGGACAATTGGGTTTGGGGAAGCTGGTCTCCTGACCCTCAACACTTCTACTCTAATAGACTTCCATTTCATCAGAAGCACTTAACATTGAGATATCCTAGGAATCCTCTACAAACCACTGAAAGCCACTGTTTGTGTACGTGGACAACATCTGCATCAGACAAAACAAGATGCTGCGTTTAGAACATCCACCCAAGGCAACAGAATAAGATTACACCCAGCTAATTTTTTCTATTTTAAGTGGAGTCAAGGTCTCTTCACTTGCTCAGGCTGGGTCAAAATCCTGAGCTCACATAATCCACAGCCCTCAGCCTCCCAGAGTGCGAGGATTACAGGCATGAGCCACCACACCCAGCCTCATGTCAGTAATATTTCAGGGAATGTTTAAGGGATGAAGAACTTAGGTTACTAACCTTTCTACTTATATTTCCTATTATTACACTACAACACGCTCTAAAACACTAATATTGAAACAGAGTAGCCACTGCTTCTTCCCAGAGATATGGAAGTGTAACATTGAAAGTGGGGAATATTGTAACAGAGGAAGTGGCCTAAAAAAATTAGCGAGCATGTTTTCTGTCTCTTTTGAAACTGAGACATGCATCCCTACATTTGGTGGTAGTACAGAGGGGCAGGGAAAATGTCTTTGGTTATTTTGCACTAGGAAGGTGGGCCTGGAGGATGGGGCCTGGCTGATTGACAGAGGTGCTGAGCTGCTGAGCTGGGGGGTAGGCCTGCCTACCAGGAGGGCAGCAGAGACAATAGTTGTGTGTACAGCTGATATGGAACATTAACTGTAGTTGAATAACAACAGACCCTCTCTCTTAAGAGCTCTGTGATGCTGGACTTGGTGGCTCATGCCAGTAATCCTAGCACTATGGGAGGCCTAGGCAAGTGGTTTGCTTGAGCTCAGGAGTTTGAGACCAACCTGACTGAGAGTGAGACTCTATTTCTACTAAAAGTAGAAAAAAGGAACCTGGTGATGTGGTGGGTGTCTATAGTCCTAGCTACTGGGGAGGCCGACACAACAGAATCACTTGAGCCCAACAGTTTGGGGTTGCTGGGAGCTATGATGCCAGGACATTCTACCAGGGTCACAGAGTTACAGTCTGTCTCAAAAAACAAAACAAAACAAAGCAAAAAAAGTTCTGTGTTTCTGCTATCTGTAGGAAAAATCAGTATTTTGAGACATACAATCTGTCATTTTCCCTCCTTTGCCAGCGAGAGAAGATACACTGAAAAAAGAAAGATCTAAGGAAAGAGAGATCTTCTCAAGGAGATTCAAGGATACACCTGCAAGGTTCTCCCCGTGGTGACTCAGCTCCTAGGACTTTGTAAAACTTAACATCCTGATACCTTGAAACTAATGCTTGCTTCCACTTCTGTAAAAGCCCTCAGTTATGTAAAAGCTGCAGTCCCTTTCTGCAGCTTTATTCAAACTGAAAAATGAGAAAGGTACTCATGAGCCAGAACTTTTTGACTGGAGATAAAAAGGAGAAGATTGAGCCAGTCGCAAAGCACAGCCATTTGGGGACTCTGGGTCTACCCCCACTATGCCAGCTGGAATACAGCCCTTCCCCTTTTAAACATGATATTTGGATGCTCTTTCTCTCCATTAGGCCTCATCATCCTGAGACACCAACAATGTAATAGATTTCCTTTTCCTTCTCAAAAACCACTTATTCTTGTGTGTTTTTTGATGTGGCCTCCAGAGCAAGTGGCAGGATGCTTACTACCCCTCGACAGACATCTATGCCCTGAAAGTTTCTTTTATATTTAGAACATGTTTTATACTTATCTCTTCACTTCTTTACCAAAGGCGTAGACTGTCACCTGGATTCATGGGTGACCCATGAAAACTTCACTAGGATACGTTGAAAATCCACCCAGAGAAGGGCTTTATAGGATCGTCAAGAAGCATTTCTGCAAAAACTTGGAGTTAGACACATGAGTTGTTTCTTCCTTTAAAAATATTTATAGTAGATATGATAAATGTTTATTACCTGTAATATATAAAGAACTCTTAAAACTTTTTCCAGAAACTCAATGATTTAATCAACTTTGAAGATTCCTGTTACAATAGACCAAGAAACATTTTATGGATTAGCTGAGATGTTATGCAAATTACCCTGTATGTACATGTCAGGTCTTTTGTCCCTTTCTTTGCTTACCCTTTCTAGTCTTTGGTCCAGCCACTCTGTTCATGTAAAATGTAGACTCTCTCCCCTCTCTTAAATACTTAGCAATATTCACTGCATCTGGCATAATTTTCCAACACTTACCTCTGCCATCACATGAGAGTGTCTTAACTTGCTACATGTGTAACAAGAAAATCAACAACAATGGCACAGGCAGCATTGGCAATTTATGTATATATATTCATTTTCATATAGTCAGTGCTTCAGGCTTAATTATCAGTCATATTGGAGAAAAGGAATGAATAAATATTACTTATCCCAAATAGCAGAGTTTTAAAATTTGCTCTAACTTAAAAGTGAACCTTAAAAGCAAAAGCCAACTCAAAACAAAAATCAAACAAAACAAAAAGCGAAATCATTCTGATTTAAACTTTCAGTAGGGAATTTTTACATCCCAGCCAAATGATTATTTAAGAGAAAATAGATGCCTCATATAGCAGTGTCCTTAATTGAGAAGAATTTCATCTTAATTTTTGTCTCCTCAAATAATAGGTACACAGTGTGAATGGCTGGAATAATTGGAGCCAGAGTGCATGCTCTCCTTAAAGACCTTGCATAAGGAAAACCCAAGATGGTTATGACTTTGTTTGCATTTTTGCTGGACACGGGAATGAAAAGAGTGTAAAATAATCGATCTGAATAAAACCACCTTACTTCCAGGGGGGTGATTCCTGGGACAGTTATTTCCAGGTGAAGTGCTCATGGCTTAAGGAACTCTTGGTCATTAAAGGAGTTTAAGTTTAGTTTTTTTGTTTTTTTGTTTTCTGGGATTTTTTTTGCAATTTCTGGCTGGGGCTGGGTTTGTACTCGCCACCTTTGCCACCTTCGGCATATGGGGCTGGTGACCTACTCTTTTGAACCACAGGCACGGCCCATAAGATTTTTATTTCTTTTTTTTCCTCCTTTTGTTTTTTTTTTTTTTTTGCAGTTTTTGGCCAGGGCTGGGTTTTCTGGGTTTGAACCCACCACCTCTGGCATATTGGGGCTGGCACTCTACTCCTTTGAGCTACAGGCGCCATCTTTAGTTTTAACTAACATGACTAGCTCATCATAAGAGCCCTCAGGGGTAAGGGTTCTAATAAAAAGAAAAACCTCTGGAGGGTGGGGCAAGATGACAGCTGAGTAACAGCTTCCTTGCGGCTGGGCACGATGAGACTGGGGAGAGAGGACTTCAGGCATCTCTGGCAGGCTGGATCTGCCCAGGAACTTCCCCTTGGGGACAGAGGGAGACAGCGTGAGGCTTCTGGACACCCTGAGGAAGGCAAAAGCGGTGAAGACTGGGCAAGTGGTTGCATCTGTTCCTTTGTTCTGATCCTGTCGGCGGCTGTGGGTAGGGCAACAGTGGGACTGCAGGCTGGAAAGGCCTTGCCTGCGAGCTGTTTGGGTTGCTTTTGGACTTGGCACTCGGTTGAACTGCCTTGGGAGAACCTGGGCAGGAGTGTGGGGGGTTTTGAGTGTTGTCTGGGGCCCCAGACCAGGCCACCAAGCCAGATGGAGCTGCCAGCATTTTGTGGTGGGCTGTGTGGAGCCATTGTGGGACAACTGCCCTGGCAAGCTCCACCCTCAGGGTCACAGAACAGGCATCGGGTGGGAGTGAGTAATCTAGTGACTGAGCAGCCTAAAGGCGGGGACTGAGTTGCCTCGCAGCCTTAGCCAACAGGGGCATAGGGCGAGATTGATTTTGGCACACTGGGTAAGTGGATAGCCACTTAAGGAGTGATCCCAGCCACAGCACTTTCCTGGGAAAGCTTCTGCTTAGCCCAAGTTAGCAATTTAAAGTGTCTCCTAAGCAGGCTAAGGAGGATTTAAGCTCTCCACGCTGCAGGGTTTGAGAAATCATTAGAAACACAGGGTCACTCCCTACAAAGATCCAGTAACAACAGAATGATTCTGCCAGGGTCTGATCTGGGAGAGACACCTCCCCAACTCTGAGGACGGTCATAGGCAACAGTGAAAAATA
>CAUYRH010015795.1:0-14028 GCA_963574655.1 Perodicticus potto | reverse complement strand
TTTTTTTTTTTTTTTTGGTTGCAGCCGTCGTTTGGCGGGCCGGGCTGGATTCAAACCTGCCAGCTCAGGTGTACGTGGCTGGCGCCTTAGCCTGTTGAGCCATAGGTGCCGAGCTGGTTATATTTATTCTTAAGTATCTTTTTGTAGTTATAGTAAGTGGGATTTTTTTTTTTATTTCTTTCTCAGGTAGTTCAATGTTAGCCATAGAAATGGTATTGATTTTTTTATGTCGATTTTGTATCCTGAAGCTTTTCTGAATTCACTTATTAATTCTAACAGATTTTAGGTGGCATATTTGGAATTTTCTTTATATAAGATCATATGTAAGATCTACAAACAGAGCCAATTTAACCTTGTCCTCTCTTATTTGGATGCCTTTTATTTCTTTTGTCTTTTCTGTTTCCTCTGGCTAATACTTCTGGTACTATGTTGAACAGAGGTGGTAAGGGTGAGTACCATTCTTGTCTTGTCCCTGATCTTAGAGGAAAAGCTTTCAACATCCCCCCATTCTGTATAATGTCAGCTGTGGGTTTGTCACATATGGTCTTTACCGTGCTGAGTTATAAACCTTCCGTGGCTCGTTTGTTGAGACTTGTTATTACGAAGAGATGTCAGATTTCACCAAATGCTTTTTCTGCACTTATTGAGACGATCATTTGTGGTTTTTTTGTCCTTCATTCTGTTAATGTGGTATATCACATTTATAGATTTAAGTATGTTGAACCGTCATTGCATTCCTGGGATAAATCCCACTTGATCATGATAAATGATCTTTTCAATGTGTTGTCAAATCTCTGGAGCACAATTTTCCCATCTTACGGATACACTGATAATATTCCAAATCTTCAAGTTCTGGATCCTTTTTTTGCTTCACAGTTCATTCCTCCATTTTTCTCTTTCTGAATGCATTTTATATCAGCATCAAGAAGAAACCACACTTTGCTTGTAAATCTTCTCAGCTGAATATCCAAGTTCATCCCTTACACGTTCTACTTTTTACCCAATAGTACAATACAATTCAGCTACGTTTCTTCTACTTTGTAACGAAGGTCACTTTTCCTCCAGCATCCAGTAAGTGCCCATCATTGTTTCCCTAGGGCCGCACCAGAAGCACCTGTGTTACCCATATACCAAGCTGAGTGCCAGCATTCTGCTCATCATCATGTGTTGTTCTTCACAACAACCGAAACTTTCTCCTGGCTTTTTTCAGAGCTCTCTAGAATCACCATTAACACCCATATTTCTCTAAACAATTCCTTCAAGATTATCTATACTTTTTCTTTTCTTTCTTTCTTTTTTTTTTTTTTTTGAGACAGAGTCTCACTGTGTGGCTCTTGGTAGAGTGCGGTGGCATCATAGCTCACAGCAACCTCAAACTCTTGGGCTCAAGCAATTCTCTTGCCTCAGCCTCCTGAGTAGCTGGGACTACAGGCACACACCACAATGCCCAGCTATTTTTAGAGATGGGGTCTTGCTCTGTCTCAGGCTGGTCTTGAACCTGTGAGCTCAGGCAATCCACATGCCTTGGTCAGAGTGCTAGGATTACAGGCATGAGCCACTGCGCCTGGCCTGATCTAGCCTTTTTCTATCAAGAACCTCAAAGTTCTTCCAGCCTCTACTCGTAACCCAATTCCAAATCCAGTTTCACATTTCTGGATATTTGTTAAACCAGAACTCTACTTCCCAATATTAATCAGCATTGTTTCCTGTGGCCTCCAAAACAAGTTACCACAAACTGGGGTGCTTAAAATGACAGAAATTTATTCTCTTATAGCTCTTGAGGCTAAAAGTCTGAAGTCAAGGTTTCTTTTTTTTTTCTTTTTTGAGGCAGAGCCTCAAGCTTTCACCCTGGATAGAGTGCTGTGGCATCACAGCTCACAGCAACCTTCAATTCCTGGGCTCAAGCGAGTCTCCTGCTTCCGCCTCCCAAGTAGCTGGGACTACAGGCGCCTGCCACAACGCCCAGCCATTTTTTGGTTGCAGCCATCATTGTTGTTTGGCGGGCCCGGGATGGATTCGAATCCGCCAGCTCAGGTGTACGTGGTTGGCGCCTTAGCCCGCTGAGCCACAGGCGCCGAGCCTGAAGTCAAGGTTTCAACCCTTCCCTGCCCCTCCGGATTCTAGCGGGCAGTGTTCCTTGTGGTCCTGGGTTGTAAGGGCTCGATTCCAGCCTCTACCACCACCCTCATGTGGCCTTCTCCCTGTGTGTCTGTTTGTGTCTCTCTCTCTCCCTCTAACGACAACACTCATTGGATTTAGGGCTCATCCAAATTCAGGATGGCCTCATCTTAACCTGATTACATCTGCAATGCCCCTATTTTCAAATACATTCAGATTGGTAGGTACCGGGGTTAGGACTTCAACACATATTATAGGAGACACAATCTACAACAAAAGTTTCTGGATATTTGACATCTTGCTTTGCCTGGCAGCTTTACCCTCCAGTGATTGTGGTTGTGGGATTGTGATTCCCTGATGTCAGCAGCTGGTGACAGAAACCTGGACTCCACCATTTCCTGGTCATCGTCTTCTCAGGACTCGGCTTTTTTCTGCCAGCCCTGGTGCCCATTTCGGTGGCTCATGTGGACATTGGCTACTTGGATAGTATCCTAGGTCCCTCTTGCTGACACCAGCAATTTTGAGAATCTTCCTTCCCTTAATGTGTCCAGGTCCTCTGGCCCTGCCCCCACCCAGGCCAATGAAAGGCAATCAATTTAGCCAGTCAGACTCTTCCTGCTGGACCTTTGACCCTAGGGGTGAGATGATGGGAGAATAAGTGGAATAAGCTTAACTCTGTGTCATGGGCACCCTCAGAGCACTGTCAGGTTCAGTGATGTGCTGGAAGTGCTCACAGAACTTATAAAAGCGCTTATGCTCACATCACAGCTTGTTAGTAAAAGACCATGCGAAGGGCTTGCCAGAACTTGAGGTGGAAAAGAATACGAATTGGCTCGGTACCTGTGGTTCAACGGGCTAAGGCGCCAGCCACGTACACCCGAGTTGGCGGGTTCGAATCCAGCCCGGACCCACCAAACAACAATGATGGCTGCAACCAAAAAATGGCCGGGTGTTGTGGTGGGCATCTGTAGTCCCAGCTACTTGGGAGGCAGAGGCAAGAGACTCGCTTGAGCCCAGGAATTGGAGGTTGCTATGAGCTGTGATGGCACAGCACTCTATCCAGGGTGACGGCTTGAGGTTCTGTCTCAAAAAAAAAAAAAAAAAGAAAAAAATATGAATTAAAATCATCATGGGGGGGCAGCGCCTGTGGCTCAGTGAGTAGGGCGCCAACCCCATATACCGAGGGTGGCGGGTTCAAACCTGGCCCCGGCCAAACTGCAACAAAGAATGGCTAGAGTTGTGGTGGGCACCTGTAGTCCCAGCTACTCGAGAGGCTGAGGCAAGAGAAATCACTTAAGCCCAAGAGCTGGAGGTTGCTGTGAGCTGTGATGCCACAGCACTCTACTGAGAGTGACAAAGTGAGACTCTGTCTCTAAAAAAAAAAAAGTCATCATAGGGGCTCAGTACCTGTAGCTCAGCAGCTAGGGTGCCAGCCACATACACCAGAGCTGGTGGGTTTGAATCCAGCCTGGGCCTGCAATGACAACTACAACAACAACAAAAAATAGCCAGGAGTTGTGGTGGGCACCTGTAGTCCCAGCTATTTGGGAGGCTGAGGCAAGAGAATCGCTTACGTCCAAGAATTTGAGGTTGCTGTGTGTGACGTCACGGCACTCTACCCAGGGCGACAGCTTGAGACTCTGTCTCAAAAATAAAATAAAATAAAATAGCCAAAAAAATAAATAAATAAAAATAATCAGCATAGGGAAAATAAATAATAGGACAATGTCCAGGAGAGCCCAGGGGCCGACATCCAGTCGTCCTCCCCCACTGCAGTCACCCAGATAACAATTAATCCTCTGAGCGACACACACAAAGTATTGTCAGCCAGGAAAACTTCCTCAGATCTTGATGTCTGGGATTTTTGTTGGAGGTCAGTAATGTAGGCACGGAGTGTCCACATGGCTGGCCTTAGATGTCCATTCCACAGCTGCCCCATCTGTCCAGAGGTCAAACTGATGCAGCTATGCCCAGGACTCCCAACAAATAAAAACAGGCATTCATGGCTCGGTGCCTGTAGCTCAGGGGTTAGGGTGCCGACCACATACACTGGGGCTGGTGGGTTTGAACCCAGCCCAGGCCTGCTAAACAACAACGTGACAACTGTAACAACAACAACAAAAAATAGCCAGGTATTGTGGCAGGTGCCTGTAGTCCCAGCTACGTGGGAGGCTGAGACAAGAGAATCGCTTAAACCCAAGAGTTGGAGGTTGCTGTGAGCTGTGATGCCACAGCACTCTACCAGGGGCGATATAGTGAGACTCTGTCCAAAAAAAAAAAAACAAACAAAACAACAGGCATTCACCACAAATCAAATCAATAGCAGAAGCTGAGGGCATGGCCAAGGCCTGGCCATAAAAGTCACTCTTATCAGGCAGGATGTTCTGGGACTCAGGGGTTATCTCCAGGGCAGGCACTGGTCAAGGGCCAGTCCTGCTTTGGAATGTTCAGGATTTGATCAACTCAATTCCACCAAGTTAACCCTGTACTGCACATATATTCCCTGACACTCAGCATTTCCTGAGAAGAAGGGGAGTTTCTGCTCTCCTCTTCAGAATGGGCAAAGCATCTGCCTTAAGCAGGGCAGACTAACTACCTGACTGGTAGGTCTGAGGGGCAGGACTGAGCGTGTCCTGTACAGTGCTGTATAGACCCCCCAGGCTTGCTGTCTGCCATGGGAGAGACCTCAGGCGCCAAACCTGTCCCAGCCCGGAGCCTTGTCTTTTAGTCCCTTCTGCCTGGAACGTTCTCTCAGGAGTCTCCCTAGCTCCTGGTCTCACGTCCCTCGGGCTTGACTCAACTTAGCAAGGCCAATGTGCATTTCCTGTATTCTTCAATAGCAGTAGTCCTTTGAGTTGGCATGAAATTGGGGGCCAGTTGGATGGCCAATTCTGGGAGGCATTTGCTGGTTGCTCTTGTTTAAAAAAAACCGTGGGCGCCTGTGGCTCAAGGAGTAGGGCATTGGCCCCATATACCGGAGGTGGCAGGTTCAAACCTGGCCCCGGCCAAAAAACTGCAAAAAAGAGAAAACTGTGCTCAGCAACCTCACTGTGGGAGCCTGCAGGCAGAGTCAGAAGAACACGTGCCCCCACTCCTGCCTACCCACTCTCCCAGCCTCTTGCAGGGCCATCGCCTCCAGGCCAAACTGCAGCCTCTTCTGTTAATTAATTGTCCAGAGGGCACTGGACAAAGCCACCCATGACCATGTGTGCCTGAGGATGATATTTCATATGGTGCAGAAAAGTTCTAAAGGAACTCACATAAAGGAACTCTGTGATGAATGGAATGTGGCAGGAAGGGCTGGTGGTGCCCAGCTCCCAGCTCCCGATTCACCTCTCAGTGAAAGGACCCTTGAGTTTCAACAAGGCTCATGAAAGCCTGACATTGTGGGAAAAAAGGCTACTGATTCATAATTTGAAAGCAAAACTTTGCTGTTTGTGTGTGTGTGTATATATATATATATATATACACACACACACAGGTGCTGCCCTTGCATGTTTTTTTTTGAGACAGAGTCTCACTATGGCCCTTGGTAGAGTGCTGTGGCATCACAGCTCACAGCGACTTTAAACTCTTGGCTTAAGCGATTCTCTTGCCACAACCTCCCAAGTAGGTGGGACTACAGGTGTCAGTCACAATGCCCAGCTCTTTTTGATGTTGTTGTCATTGTTGTTTAGGAGGCCAGGGTCGGGTTCGAACCTGCCAGCCCCAGTTCATGTGGCCAGCACTGTAACCACTGTGCTATGGGTGCCAAGCTGTATTTACTGTTTTTTGTATTCCTTAAATATTTGAGAGCCTTTGTTCTGGATCACAGTTAAGTTGCAGGAACAGTTTGATCCTTTTAAGCTTCTATGCTTGATAAGGAGTGACCAGATCAGCCTCATTTCAGGGCTACTAAGGCGACACCCCTGTGTGCCCTCCCTGACACTCCAGGGTCTTTCCACTCTGGGTATTGGGAAGGTGAAGTATTCCCAGTCCTATGTGAGCTCCAAGGACTGTTTCTTGTGCTCCTTTCTGGTGGTTATTTCCTCTGGCTCAAGTACTGTGAGTAACTTGCAGCCTACACCGCAGGTCTGCCTATGTTGACCCATACACCAAAGCCTTGTGATTTCAGATTTCTAGAATGGTCTCTCTGCACAGCTCTCTCTTTTCTGGCCATGTCTTGAGAATTCCAGCCACCATTCCTCGCTATGTGTTCAACTCATGGAGAGTGTTGGTGGATAGCGGCTGACCTCCCTACCATAATGCTGGGAAGTCCCAGGTGGCCTGCTGGGCTCTCTGTCCTTGAGCATCTCACACTCGCTCTTTTTAGGTGGTGAGCCACGGGGATCACAGGACTCTCCTCATTTGTTTCCTTTCTATCAGGGACCACTGTTCTGCACTTCCTCTTTTCCAATGTCTGGAAACCATTGTTTCCTATATTTTTGTCTGTTGTTTATGGTAGGAGGCCAAAGCTGTCGCTGTGCCACATGGTTGGAAGTGGAAGTCTCCATTTAGTCTAGTAACAGCTAATGGAATTATGTCACCCTGGGTAGAGAGCTGTGGTGTCATAGCTCCAACTTGGGCTCAAGTGGTCCTCTTGCCTCAGTTTTTCTGTTCGTAGTTAGGTCTGCTTTTTTGTTTGTTTGTTCTCTTTGAGTTTGTTCTTCTTTTCTTCCTTTCTTGCCTCATGTTGGATTTTT
Organism: Perodicticus potto; assembly: GCA_963574655.1. Taxonomy (NCBI): domain Eukaryota; kingdom Metazoa; phylum Chordata; class Mammalia; order Primates; family Lorisidae; genus Perodicticus; species Perodicticus potto. The sequence goes on along the minus strand of CAUYRH010015795.1, from coordinate 7,228 downwards.
TTTTTTATTCTTTCTTAAATTTTATGGCATGTAACCTCTTGAGTTTTTTAATGGTGTATAATGGATGTACATAGTTTCAGGGTATGGATTATTTGGATACTATTATACTTCTATTTTAATTTATCCATTGAATTTTTAGTTATATTGCTTTGTATCATTTTTAGTGGCTATTCCAGGGATTATACTAACCCCTATCTTTTTTTTTTTTTTCAGAGACAGAGATTCACTTTGTCGCCCTCACTAGAGTGCTGTGGCATCACAGCTCACAGCAACCTCCAGCTCTTGGGCTTTGATGATTCTCTTGCCTCAGCCTCCCCGGTAGCAGGTGCCCGCCACAACGCCCGGCTATTTTTTGTTGCAGTTTGACCGGGGCCGGGCTTGAACCCTCCAACTCTGGTATATGGGGCCGGTGCCCTACTCACTGAGCCACAGGCACTGCCCCTACTAACCCCTATCTTTTCATAATCCATTTAAATTTAATAGTGAGGCCAGTCAGTGTGGCTCACACCTGTAATCCTAGCACTCTAGGAGGCTGCGGCAGGTGGATTCTTTGAGCTCAGGAGTTTGAGAGCAGCCTGAGCTAGATTGAGAGCTCGCCTGTAAAAATAGCCTGGCATTGTGGCAGGCTCCTGTAGTTCTAGCTACTTGAAAGGCTGAGATAAGAGGATTGCTTGAGCCAGGAGTTCGAGGTTACTGTGAGCTAGGATGCCACGGCACTAGACAGAGGGTCCAAAAAAAAAGACAATTTTATGATTTTTACTTTATTTTTTTTAACTGAGACTGTGTCTCACTTTGTTACCCTCAGTAGAGTGCCATGGTGTCATAGCTCACTTTGTTACCCTTGGTAGAGTGCTGTGGTGTCATAGTTCACAGCAACCTCAAACTCTTGGGCTCAAGTGATTCTCCTGCCTCAGCCTCTGTAGTAGCTGGGACTACAGGCACCCACCACAATGCCTGGCTATTTTTTGTTGTTGTTTACCAGGCCCGGGCCGGGTTTGAACCCACCAGCCTGAGAGCATATGGCTAGCACCTTAACCACTGGGCTACAGGCACCCAGCTGACAATTTTTTTTTTTTTTTTTTTTGAGATAGAGTCTCACTATGTCACCCTCATAGCATATCATGGCATCACAGCTCACAGCAATCTCAAACTCTTGGGCTTAAGTGATTCTTTTGGTTCAGCCTCCTGAGTAGCTGGGACTATAGGCACCTGCCACAATGCCTGGCTATTTTTTTGTTGCAGTTTTCGTTGTTTAGCTGGCTTGGGCAGTTCGAACCTGCCAGCCTGGGTATATGTGGCCAGACCCCTACCCACTGAGCTATTGGCGCCACTGACCAGCCAACAATTTTTATTTTAAATAGATATGTCACTCTGGGAGGCCGAGACAGGTGATTGCCTGAGCTCACAGATTCAAGACCAGCCTGAGTGAGAGCAATACCCCATCTCTAAAAAAATAGCCAGGCATTGTGGCGGTGCCTGTAGTCCCAGCTATTTGGGAGGCTGAGGCAAGAGAATTTCTTGAGCCCAAGAGTTTGAGTTTGCTGTGAGCTGTGCTGCCACAGCACTCTACTGAAGGTGACAAAGTGAGACTGTGTCTCCAAAAAAAAAAAAGTTATATGTACTTTTACACAAATTAAGAGGAAAAAATAGACATTTATACAGGGTGGCCCAAAAATTGCCCTTAAAGTTGCCATACATAGGGAAAATGGGAAATTGTAGCTAAATGTACCTTTATGTATAAAACATTCATTGGGAAATTTTATAGAGGTGGCCCACGCATAGAGAATATTTTGTAAATGTTTTGTTCTATTCATCTTTTTGTAAGTATTTTTTTCCTCTGGCCTTTTGATTGGATCATTTTATTTAATTAATTAATTAATTAATTTATTTATTGAGACAGAGCCTCAAGCTGTCACCCTGGGTAGAGTGCTGTGGCATCCACAGCTCATAGCAATCTCCAATTCCTGAGTTCAAGCAAGTCTCTTGCCTCCGCCTCCCAAGTAGCTGGGACTACAGGCACCCGCCACAACATCCGGCCATTTTTTGGTTGCAGCTGTCATTGTTGTTTGGTGGGCTGGGCTGGATTTGAACCCGCCAGCTCAGGTGTACGTGGCTGGCGCCTTAGCCGCTTGAGCCATAGGCGCCGAGCCTGATTGGATAATTTTAATTGATCTGTCTTCAAGTTTACTGACTCCTATGTCATTTTCATTCTGCCCTATGTACCACTTAGTAACCTTTTTATTGTAGATACTGAGCATCATAACAGATAAACAGGGGATAACATTTTAGGCTGTATTAGTACCACAGTTGAGGAAATGCTTTTTGAGGCAAAACCCTCACCAGGTCATTTATTTTAAAAAACTAGCTTCTGCACACTTCCATACTTAAGTAGGTCATAAAAAACATTTCCGGATCCCCTCTGCCATGATTGTCTAGGCAGAGCAAAGGTTAGAAGTGTCCTGGAATGCTGTGATGTTACCTGGACTCTCCTTCATCACTGCCATGTCTTATTACCATAACTTCATGTTAATGTTGCTGACAACATTGCTGCTAATCCCACTACACTGTAGGATTCTTTTTTTTTTTTGAGACAGAGCCTCAAGCTGTCATCCTGGGTAGAGTGCCGTGGCATCACAGCTCACAGCAACCTCCAATTCCTGGGCTCAAGCGAGTCTCTTGCCTCTGCCTCCCAAGTAGCTAGGACTACAGGCGCCTGCCACAATGCCCGGCCATTTTTTGGTTGCAGCCATCATTGTTGGTTGGAGGGCCCGGGCTGGATTCAAACCCGCCAGCTCAGGTGTACGTGGCTGGCGCCTTAGCCCATTGAGCCAATTGTAGGATTCTTAAAGTAAGGAATTGTTTTAATCATCTCAATGACCCAACAACTGTCAGATCGATAATTGGTAGTGATCCCTGAGCCCTTAATAAACAACAGGCATATTCTAAGAGCGTCACATGAATTACTTCACTTATTCCTTGCCATGACATTTTAATATGATCAGAGAGCTAATGTAGCCCCAATTTTATCAGATAAGGAAATTCAGGCAATCTGCCTAAGGTTACACAGTTGGTGACGGGACCAGAATTGTAATTTAGCAGTCTGACTGGATTTTTGGATACCTGCAAAAATGAATAAATTGAATTTTTGGACCCCCGTTTTCCTGATGTTGTAGAATAATGGGAATGTGTTAACTTGAACAAGTTCTTTTTCTCTGGGACTTACTTTTCTTATGTCCCCCTTGTACCATGACATTTTGTCATTTCTTTTTAAATTTTAGAAATTTTTACATATAAAATTTATTAATTGCAAAAAAATTATAAAAATATCATTGCAAAAAAAAGTTCAAATATTACAGGTTAAGTCAAGCTTACTTTTTCCTCACTGGAAGTTAACTGTTATTAAAAGGCTTTTTGCTTCTTCCAGGCCTTTAATACACACTCATACATAGTACTATTGTCCATAATTGTCAGTATATTTTCTGTAATTTTCTGCAAATTTGTTTTATTCACTGATGTCTTGTAGACTTTCCACATTAGTGCATATAAATTTATTTCATTTTTTAAAAAGCTGCATATATTCCTTAGAATGGCTATTCCATCATTTATTCCACCATTCCCCTATTTATATTCCTGTAGGTTGTTTCCAGTTTTCTTCCTGTTAGGAAAAACTGCTGCACTACACAGCTTTGTCCACACATCTTTTGGGGATTGCTTCTCAAGGACACGTTCTCCAGTTTTAGTGGCTGGCATCCCATTTCAATTGGATAGCACTGGGTTAGACTCTCACTAGGCTGCGCGGTTCTAGCTGGAGGGACCCACCCTGTATCCTGGGGGCAGTGCCGAGCAGGTAGATGGCAGCTTTTTCTTTTTTGAGACAGAGTCTCCTTATATCGCCCTTGGTAGAGTGCTGTGGCGTCACAGCTCACAGCAACCTCCAACTCTTGGGCTTCTCTAGCCTCGGCCTCCCAAGTAGCTGGGACTACAGGCGCCCGCCACAACGCCCGGCTATTTTTTTGTTGCAGTTGTCATTGTTAGCTGGTCAGGGCCGGGTTCGAACCCGCCAACCTCGGAGCAGGTTGCAGGCGCCTTAACCACTGTGTTACAGACGCCGAGCCCAGATGGTAGCTTCGTTAGAGGCCGACACAGGCTACCACGACTGGGCGAACCCTGCACGAAGTCCTAGACGAGGGTACCCCAGTTATCCATGGGACTGACAGCGGACCAGGGAAGGGATGCCTCGCGGGGGAAAGCGCAGACTCAGAACGGAGACCGGTCCCGCACCGCCCTCAGTTCATCGTCCCGCCTCTTTGCGGCACAGCTCTGGCCGGTGCAAAGCAGTTCATTGCACTGACGGACGTTCCGCTTCACCCAATCGTCCGCAGAACCCCATCTCCCTGGATCTCAGTGGGAGGCCGAGACTGTCCAGCAGTCAGTATCCCGGGAGGCGGCTCTGAACCAGGCTACACTCAGCCTACGAAAAAGGGCAGAGGTGCCACGGCTGGCCGGCGACCAATGGCGTGGGCGCGGGGGCGGGCCCTCGTTAGCTCCACCCTGGGCGGCTTGTACTTTGTCCCGCATCTGCTCAGAGCCCGAAGGCCGTCTACCGGGCGGCCAGGGCGGGGCCTGGCTCCGGCTGGAGCCTGCGCAGTGCGGCGCCGGCGGCAGGGGTGGTGGTGACGTAATCTCCGCCTGCTGCCGCGCCGCCCCGCCCCGCGCCGCCCTCAGCGAACCCGGAGAGCGAAGCGCGGGCGGCCTGCGGCGGCCGCAGCCCGGGGGCGGTGCCTGCTTCGCCGCCGCCTCCTCTCCGCGCAGCTCCATCTTTGTCCAGTCGCAGCGCTTTGTTCCCGGCGCCAGTGCCTCGGTCTTCCAGGCCGACGAGCAGTCCCCGCGGCGAGCTGGCGTCGTCCTCGCCCTCCTCGCCGCCACCTCCCGCGCGCGGCCGGGCCTTGCCCCCCATGGTGTCTCGGCCCGAGCCGGAGGGCGAGGCCATGGACGCCGAGCTGGCGGTGGCGCCGCCGGGCTGCTCGCACCTGAGCAGCTTCAAGGTGGACAACTGGAAGCAGAACCTACGGGCCATCTACCAGTGCTTCGTGTGGAGCGGCACGGCCGAGGCCCGCAAGCGCAAGGTGCGACCCCGGCCGGCGGGGCCGCTGAACCCACTCGTGCAACGCCGCGTGGCACGCGGGTGGTCCTGGGCCAGACCCTCGTCGGGGCCGGGAGGAGGGAAGGGGTGGCTTGGGGACCTCCAGCCGCGTCCTGCGGGCTGCGCTCTGCGGAGGGGAGGGGCCTTTCTTAACCCGTTTCCCTTTCCCTCCTCTCTTCCCTCTCGCTCCCTCTTCTCTCCCCCTGTTCTCTGCGCCCTTCTCTCCTCTCTCCTCCCCACCTCCTTCTCTCCCCTCCTTCCCCTTCCCCTCCCCCATCCTCGCCTCTCCCTCTCCCTTCCCCCTCCCTCCTCCCCCACTCGCGTCTTTCTTTGCCCATCCCCCCTTGCCTCCTCCCCAGTTTTCTCCTCTCTCCTCCCTTTCCTTTCTCGGACCGGGTGCAGGGGTGGGGAAGGAGCAGGGGCGGGTTTTGTGTGGGGGGTGTCGAGTGCCTACTGGACCGGGGACGATTTCCTCCGCAGAGCTGCATGTGGGGCGTGGGACTGCGGAGAAAGGTCCCCGGCGTTCCTGCACGCGGCCCCCGAGGGGAGCCACGCAGGGGCACCAGGTTTCGGGGGCGGTATGGGGCGCCCAGATGAAAAAATAAGTCGGAAAATAAGTAAGGGAGGAGGAAGACTGCGCGGGCCCTGCCGCGGTCTTGAGCATCCATTATCCTGGAGTGTCCGTTCAGGCCGAGGCGGACGCCCAGGGACTGGAGGGCCTTGCGGCGTCACTGCAGCCCCGGTGGTTTGCGGGGACAGCTGTAGGCGAGGGAGCTAGCTTTTCCCGGGTTCGGACGTGGCTGGGCGGGGGAGAGCTAGGACCCCCCGAGCAGAAGGGGGTTTAAAAGGAGAGATTCCGGTGATGGGAAAACGGGGCTTATTTTTCTACATTAATAGTCTTTAATAAGGAATCACATTGATCTGAGCTTATTAATGAAATGGCAATCAGAAAATAACATTCTTTTGTCTGAATAAACTTTCGTTTTTTTTTTTTTTTTTTTCCTTTTGGAGACAGAACCTCACCTTGCTGTGGCGTCATAGTTCACAGCAACCTCATACTGGAGGGATCCTCTTGCCTTAGTTTTCCAAGTAGCTGGGGCTACAGGCGCCCACCACCGTCCAGTGATTTTTGTTTTTTATTTTTAAAGAGACGAGGGTCTCGCATTTGCTCAGATTGGTCTTTTTTTTGAGACAGAGCCTCAAACTGTCACCCTGGATAGAGTGCTGTGGCATTGCAGCTCACAGCAACCTTCAATTCTTGGGCTCAAGCGAGTCTCCTTCCTCTGCCTCCCAAGTAGCTGGGACTACAGGCGCCCGCCACAACGCCCGGCCATTTTTTTTTTTTGGTTGCAGCCGTCATTGTTGTTTGGTGGGACCCGGGCTGGATTCAAACATGCCAGCTCAGGTGTACGTGCCTGGCGCCTTAGCTCGTTGAGCCACAGGCGCCGAGCCTCAGATTGGTCTTAAACTAACTTCAGGCAATCCACTCGCCTCAGCATCCTAGAGTGCTAGGATTACAGGGTTGAGCCACCGTGCCAGGCCTGTTTTACAGTTTAAGACGTTTTGCATATTAAGGGTCTTGGGATTGGGAGCTGTTAGGCACTTTCCACCTTGAGTGTTTTACAGGGAAAACTAACATTGTAGATTGAGATTGTAGGGAATGTTAAGCATTGTTTTTTTAAAAAATTTAGCCGTAAAGATGCTGGGAAATGTTACCTATTAGGAAGAACTAAAATCAGAGATGAAGAAACTCTTCTGTTAGGATCAGAGTGAGATTCTTGCTAATGGAATGGTGTACCTTAAAAAAAAACTGGTTGAAACTGGTGTTCTGCAGGTGATAATTTTTTTGCTGTTCTTTTTAGTTAATGGATAAGACATTAAGATTCCTTCCTTCCTTTCTTTTTTTTTTTTTTTTTTTTTTTTTGAGACAGAGCGTCAAGCTGTCACCCTGGATAGAGTGCTGTGGCATCACAGCTCACAGCAACCTCCAATTCCTGGGCTCAAGCGAGTCTCCTGCCTCTACCTCCCAAGTAGCTGGGACTACAGGCGCCCGCCACAACGCCTGGCCATTTTTTGGTTGCAGCC